>JAUMHM010000051.1:2878110-2888937 GCA_032362435.1 Melikaiella ostensackeni | reverse complement strand
ATTAAGCATACTTTCTATCGGTGAAGCACTGGTTCCGTGACTGGTTCACGACACTAGCGCCCGCGCATCGCTGGTTCTCAAACTAAACCCTACTCCCGACGTCTCATTCCCCGCGCCTTTTTTTAAGCTTGGTGGGCATTGTTTGTTGGGCAAATCAATGGAATATTTTAGATTGTTTGGATTTTTTGCAATTCATTCAAATTGATTTAGAATTCACACTGAATTCTTATAAATTCTTTGGAATTTTCGTAAATTTTTTGAATTTACTCTTAATTCCTTTAAATTCACTTGAATTCTTTTAAATTCACTCAATTCTACACAATTAAATGGATTTTTTTGTTCACCCAGAAGTTTTTTAAACTCACCTTGAATTCTTATAAATTTCATCAAATTTTTTCAATTTTGTTACATTCACTCCAAAAGTAATGAATTCAATAAATTTATTTCTTATTTCAGAATTGATTTCAATTCACTTGAATTTCTTAAAATTTCACCTTGCATTTTTATGAATTTCATTGAATGCTTCTCATTTCCCTTGAATGCCGCTAAATTCACTCGAATGTTATTTAATTAATTGGTTTATTATTATTATTTTTTCAATTTATTTCAATTCTGTTGAATTCACCCTGAATTCTCTCCACCCCCATTTTTTTCCAATTCATATATATTTATATGTAGCCTCGGATAGGATTGACACTTCTGTTGACGAAAGGCATGCCCTTGGAAAAGTTTCAGGCCATGAAGAGAGATTGGGTGTTTAGAATGCTAGAGGCGTGAATGATCTTAAGGAAAAGGAATTGCGGGACACAATGCTCATAAGGAAGCTAGATATTTTATGTGTACCGGAAACGAAGAGGAAGGGATGTGAGGTAAGAAAGATAGAGAACGGACTCGAACTTCGGTCGGGAGTAGGTAATGAATCATATAGTAGCCAAGGAGTCGGTTTGATTATGAATGAGAGAGCAAAACAAGATGTCAAAAAGTATGAATGTGTATCTCCTAGATTACTATGGGTTAGAATGAAAGTGGGACTCACAAGGCTATGTATTATAGCGTGCTACGCTCCAGTTGATAATGGCAGTTGGGATGTAAAAGATACCTTCTGGGACTCGTTATATGATATTATAGGTACTTGCGATCCTGGCAAAAGAATAATTTTACTCGGAGATATGAATGGCTGGGTTGGCGTACAACTCGAAGGTACCGACAGGGTACTGGGTTATTTCGGAGACCTCAAAACGAACGGTAACGGGGATAAATTGATTAGCTCATGCTTAGAAAAAGGCTTGTTCATTACAACTAATACTTGGTTCAGACATAATATTTATCCAAATACATATTTTAATGCCAAAGCTAAAAAATTATTCTTTTCTGTTTTATGAACAAGTTTATGAGTAAGTTTAAGCGCGCCCAGGGCACGCGGGATTGGTTCCTCTGAAATGAACCTCGCGGTTTGTGCTCGGACGCTTTCGATCCTCGTACTTCGTGCTCCGTTTAATGTACAGTGTAATACGCACAGAGCAGTTTACATTACAAAATTTTGGGAACTCCTTCTCTTAAAGTGATCGTTAAATTTGTTTTCGATTTCAGATGAAAAAGGAAATTAATTTGCCTAAAGCTCAATCGGCGTTAAGGAATACATTCCCATTATGATACACGCGCTTCGCCCTTGATTTTTTGCATGCACCCCAGGGGGAAAAGGCGGATATTAGCCAGAGTTCACGCCCTGCGCAGTACAGCGCCAGTTGTAATGGAGGAGAAATACCAGTACTGTCGTGTCAGGGCTGTGCCAATCATCGTCATAGCACTTACTGGTTTACATCTGGCCCTGTACTGACTGTCACTACTGGCGGAATACCGAAGCAGAAGTTCCGCCAACGGTAGGCGTGATACTACTTTATTACTGGCGCAGTACTGATACGCATTACTGGTCAAATACCGACATAAGTTTTCAGTCAGTGGTTGGCATTATACTGGTTCACAACTGGCGCAGGAATGATACGCATTACTGGTAAAATACCGACATAAGTGTTCAGCCAGCGGTTGGCATGATACTGGTTTACTACCTGCGCAGAAATAATACGCATTGCTGGTCAAATATCGACATAAGAGTTCAGCCATCAGTTGGCATTATACTGGTTTTTTACTGGCACAGGAATGATACGCATTACTGGCCAAATACCGACATTAAGGCCCAGACATTCTCGAACGCAAACGCCGACCGTCATGCTCACGCAAGTTAACGCGACGCAGTTTGGTACGCATTTTTGGGTTATGCTGGAGCAGGCTGGAGTGAGGCGCACCAGCAAAACTCGGTCTCGCTTCTTCCCAGTGCAACCGCTGCGAGGGAGTAAGATGAAGGAGGTAGCAGCAGAGCTGGGACCATTTGAGAAAAGTTTGCATTTTCGGCAGCGCGGCGGCGATGCGTTTCTCCAGTGTGAACCAAAGCTTTGTTCAACACAGTTCCTATCCTGACGCAAATGCCGGCGCCGACGCGCATCGAGTTTTGCGTTCGAGCATGTCTGGGCTTTAGAATTTAGCCAACTGTTGTCATTGTACTGATTAACTATACTAGTACATTACTGATATGAATTACTAGTTAAACACTGGCACGGTAATTTCACCGAGAATTTTTGAAAATTTTAATTTTCGGAATTTTCCAAAAAAAAAATTAATTCTTCAGGAAGAGGATTAAGAGGACATCCCCTCTGTAGCAACCCTAAAATTTTGTTATTATGGACGTGTCTCTAGCCGTTTTCAAGATATTTTAATTTTTTGAAAAATTTAATTTCGAGAATTTCTGGAAATTCTCATTCTGCATAAATTAGGGATTTTTAAAGAGCTGTGTTTGAATATCTTTAAGAATGGTGTCAACTTTTATGTATTGTCAGCATACATGTATGTTGATATTTCTCAAAAATCAAAATCCAATTTTTGATACTGTTACAAAATTATTTATGTCAGTTGACTTGTCCTAAAAAATAGTTCACAAAATCACAATGTTGAAATATTTACGTGCAGAAAAATGTATTTCGGTTTTTGTGAGAGAAGTCAGCTTGCGCGATAGCGTAATGGTTAAAATCGACGATTTGCGAGCGTTAGTTTTATAGGTTTATGCGTAGGTTCGATTCCCCCCCCCCCCCATCGTGCGTGTGAAATTTTACTTGTTATGTAAGCATTGTAACATACACGCACCTATTAAATGTAAGTATATCCACAATATATCAACAATTCAACCTTGTGCTTTATTAATAATTATTTTTTAACAATATTTTTCATAATTTATTCTAGCCAGTACTGTCCCAGTACTGATTTAGTATGTAAGACAGTACAGAACTTAGTTATCATTAGCGGTTTTACCAGTATAATGCCAGTAGGCGGGCCAGTATTCTACCCGTACTGTGCCAGTACCTAACTCCGCCCGGCGGTGCTGGCGCGGTATTGCACTGGTTTTAAATTTCCCCCTGGAACTAAGAACAAAAATTTGATAATCGCAACAAAACGGTTTTGTTGCGCTTTTTTTGTAGTCACAACAAAATTTCAGTTATTAACTCTAAACTTATTTTGTTGGCCTAATGAAAAATTTTGTTGAATCTTGTTTTGTTAATGTAATTTAAAATTTTTCATAACATTTTTCACGATTATGACAAAAACTATGCATCTTATCAAAAAATGGTGAGAAGAAAATTTGTAGATCTTTTCAAAAAGAACAATTTTGCTTCTTAACATCTTTTTGTATCTTGCATAGTTTGGCTAGAAAACTTAGTTTTTAATTTATAATATCATTTTTCACGATAAAAACAAACTATAAATTAGTAAATACGTGTTCGTTCGGGAAGCAGAGTCACATAATGCTAAACAAGAACCACGAGCAGGTATTTATAAACTTTTCCAAAACTTAAAATTATATTTCAAGGAGTGCCATGGTTACAACGGTCGTTCTTCAATTATGTACGCAGACGATTTATTTTTCGAAATAATATTCCTTTTTGAAGCAAATGCGCACAATAGTTTAGGTTGGTTTCTCCCCTTTATTATTACTTTCATTTTAACCGTAAATAGTTTCTCAACGTGTACGAGCTTGCTTCTCCAAATAAACGTTGTTAATGAAATCATAACGGTGGAAATGTCAAAATCGAGAGACATAATTTTAAATCTATAATTTTGTTTGGATTGAACGAAATACGGATTTTCTTCAATAAACATGATTCTGGTTCAATTAGCTTGAAATGCATACTGTTTTTTATAACCTTATTTTGTATCGCAATAGATTTTACTTACAAATAGCATAAGAAAATGTGGATTGAGACGAGCTGATTTCATTCAACATCGAACATTCAAACTTCAATTTCTTTTGATCTAGAGTATTAAGGGTTTACATGCAGCCAGAAAAGTAGAAACGTAGGTACATTTTGGGATTATTTTTCTCAATAACCGTTCACTTTATTCAATCACGGTTGTAATGGTAAATTTTACTCCACCGTTATTTCATTTTTATTTCTCACCTACGTTCCAGAGTACTGTAACCAAAGACAACCGTGTCTTTCAAAAAGGGGTGGGCGCCAGGCTCGCGTGCGCCATCGGTACCTCAAAATCAACTATTACAAAACTCGACTTGGGTAAGTGAGTGGACTTTACCCGCTATAGCTCAGCCCTCTGACGAGAAAGGGTAGAGGGGATGGGTCAGCCAGACAGGAAAAATCCGTTAGAGTTGAGATTCTTACTCGTGAATAATTTAACACCAATATTCGTGTGGTAAAATGGCGTGCATACTTTATTTAAAATTCACGACAAAAAAAGGTGGGGGGGGTAGCAAATCTTACAATTTTCGGTAGCACATGATAGGAATCATGACGAGAAGAATACACTTATTGTCGGGTCGAGATATGATACTCATGTACTTTATGTCATTATTTTTACCAGGATAGTCTTACATGATTTTCAGTCTAAATAAATAATTTCTCTTATACAATAAAAACTAACCTAAGCTGGGCTCGCTCGTCCAACCGACATTCCAAGGGCAAACAAGTCCAATTTTCAACTAGTTTGAATCGAATAATCACGCCAAATGAATTTTCAAAGAAAACAAGGATTTTACTGCAGAGAATCTACCTGGGAAAAATAAATCGCCGGCCAAATTAGTGTCCTACACAAGCCACGAGGCCAACATGGCGGCTGTGATAGCAACGATAGCGTGGCGACAATTCATGAAGACGGAATAGCGGGATTGCTTATTAATGGCGGTAACCAAAAGAAAGAACAATTAATGAGAGGAGCGGGAACGAACTAATTTTTCCACGACATTATACTGTCCACATGCTAAAAACAAATAGCCTTGGAGGCTCGAATCAAATTCCGCGTGTTCTGAAACAAATTACTCAACAGAACCAAACTTTAATCAAAATTTTACCAGCACGAACACGGGGAATTTGGCAATTTACACAATTCACGGAAGGTGAACTTAGGTGACCTTACCTCCACTCTTTAAAGTGAGAACACTGATTCTAATTTTTACGAGTTAACAAAGAAGTTAGTTTCAATCGAATTCAAGGAGCAAACACGCGACTGATCCGTTCAGGCACGGGGCTGCTGGAAGAAAGGGAGCGTGGCTTGTCGGTTGCCAAGCGCGTCGTCTCGCCCACTTGTAGGAGAGTTTCCATAGGTCAGCGCTGATTGGCTGCTTGCTTGGCGCTGTTCTTTGGTTGGTGGTGCTACGCTCGGCTCGCTCTCTGCCCTGCCGCCAAAACGGAAGGAACGTTGTATCTAATTTTCATTGAAATCCATCTAGCCATTCTCGAAATATCGTGGACACCGATTTTTTAAACCACGTTTAGAGAAGAACGCGTTTAAAGTTTACAAGCAATTTCGTGATCATGGTGAGTACGTGCGTTCGTTGGCAGGAGAAACTGGGAAACTCATGTTCCTTATAATCATTACAGAGCTCTGGCCCTTTTCTGAAAAGAAGATTATGGACAATCGCAAAGGACATATAATAGAAACATTATGTACTTCCTACTTATCGAACTTTTAGCAGGTTGCTCGACACACGGTCCCTTCACCGCGATCAGTTCGTCACGCTGTGGTCAATTACCAGTAACTTCGTCAATTTTGCGAATTTCGGGATAAAAGTTTCCACACTATATTTTGGAAACTATAAACTTTTAGAAAATATAATTTAAAAAAATTCAATTTTCTGAAAATCCTGGCTGCATGTGAGCCCTTAATCTATTTTTGACCATTTTTACAGTATACCTGTAATGTAAAAGGTATATAATAGGTAATATAACTGTATATAACCTGATATAACTTTTTCTCTGAATATTTGCAGGTCCAAGTATGTACTTGCAGCAATAAAAAAAAAAATAGTGAATCCAAATCCGCACATAGCTCTCTTGGGGTTATTGGTAAGACTAGACTATTTTATTGTTTACATAGAAAAATGAGACATTCGTTTATTTACCGTATAATTTTTTTATGGTAGGTTTTAGAATCCTGCGTAAAGAATTGCGGTAGTTTAATTCACGATGAGATTGGTACGAAACAGTATATGGAACAACTCTGGGATATTGTAAAGAACACACAACACGAAGAAGTTAAAATCAAAATCTTAGAATTGATTCAAGCCTGGGCCTACGCATTCAGGAAAAGTCCTAAGTACAGAGCCGTTCAGGTATGCATTTCATTTGCGCATGCCAGTTCTGATTAAGTTAATTATATTTAGATGACATTCTTCCAAAATTTTATGTTAGTATTTATATTGAAGTATTTCCTCAAAATATTATGAAATTACCTAATAATTATCAGTTAGGAAACATTTAGGCAATCTGGCCCGTTTTTAATTAAAAACTGTTTAACTGAATCATCGAGGGATTAACAGTTAAAAATTTTTATGTACACCAGAATTCAAAAGACTTCAAGAAAATTCAAAAGAATTCAAGAGAATTTAAACGAATTCAAAAGAATTCAAGAGATATATCGATATGGCATTTTGAGAGATCCCTCAGTTAATCATTAGTACAAGTTAGAAGTATCTACAGTAGCCTCATTTTAGCAACGAATCATTATCAAGTGTAATAATCTCTTATATTACAAAGTAGTTTTATGAACTTTTATGTTAAATACGTCATAGCTTACTACCCATCCCTGCGTTGATTATGAAATATGCGTTATCTCACTCTGCCCGTAGGGCGGCATAGAATATGAGGTGTGGCTATTAAATAATCGGACTGATGTTTTAACAATTTTTATTCACCAAATTATTTAATGGAGGCATTATACCCTTCAATATATTCCCCTTCCCGATCCCTACATCGCTCCATACGAATCCCCTTGTTTGAAGCAATGTTGCATGTCCTTTTCTGTGAGGTCTTCCATGAGCCGCGCTGCTTTTTTCTTTACATCATTCACCAAGTTGAATCCTGTTCCTTTTATCTCAGACTTGATCTTTGGGAACAGAATAAAACCACATGGGGCTAGGTCAGGTGAGTACGGTGAGTCCTCCAATACGGGAATCTTTTTCTTCGCCAAAAACTTCTTTGAAGACAGCGCCTTGTGTGTTGGCGCGTTGTCCTGGTAAAGAATCCACGAGCCGTTCTTCCACATTTCAGGTCTTTTTTTCTTACGCGTGTAAATTTTCATTCCAAATTTTTCTAACAGTTGCTTTATCGATGTGTACTAAGTCAGCAATTGCTCAAATGCTCAGGCATCGGTTTGTTCGAATAATTTTACTCACTTTTTCGATGTTACCGTCGCTTGTCGAGGTGCGAGGACGGCCAGGACGCGGATCGTCTTTAATCACTTCCCTTCCCTCCTTAAATTTTTTAAACCAATCGAAAACTTGAGTACGAAATAGACACTCATCACTATAAACTGCCTTTAACAAATTATACGTTTCTGTAGCGGATCTTTCAAGTTTTACAAGAAAGTTCACGTTGACGCGCTGTTCTAGTTTCACACTCAACGTAATTCCGGCGGAGCTCAGGTAGACGGTCATTTTCGAACAAAGGTTACTGTTGTACTGAGGGACGTACAGCCTCGAAATTTGAAGGGTAGGGGGGGGGGGAGAACACATATCAATATCAGACTCTGCTTCTTGTTGGCGAGGCCCCAAGCAAGTGGCAAACAAATTAGTCCGGTTACACAATAGCCACACCTCGTACACACGTGCCCCACAAACGTAAGCAACTATTTTATTAATTACATCATTATTATGTCCGTCATACTGGCGGAATCAGGTTTAAAATTCTAACTTTCAAATTCTGTATCAGTACATCTATAAATCTTTTGAGCGGCAACTTCCGTTATCAACTTAGATGCGTTTTTTTCGAAAGCACCGTTTTCTAACATTTTTATGTTTAACCCTCCGAAACATCGATAATGATTAACTAAGGGATGTCTCAGAATCTCATCAGAATAAATCTATTAGACCAGTGTTCTACAACTTTTACCATCGATTACAGAATTCAAGAGAATTTATAAGAATTCAGAAGAATTCATAAGAATTCAGAAGAATTCAAAAGAGTTCAAATTAAAAAGATGCATCCAAGTGGCTCTACAGCCATAAGGCAGCCCTCAATCATATTAAAATTGATAGACATTATGAATCTTGGGTGTAACGAAGTGAGATATTTTCAAAAACGATGCGTTCAACAACATTCTAAAAATAATGAATCTATTTCGGGAAGCGATAACTTTACTTTTGATCTATTGTAGTCAGAAGATTGTTTTTTAGCTTTACAGGCAATTCAGTCTGCTTAAACTTATCATAACTACAATTTAATGTAGGATGTGATGCAACTAAGATATTAAAAACTTTAGTCAAAGTAGGCGGCAGGCGCCTACAAAAAAGGGGTTCGTAGCCTATTAAGTCGTTAATAAAGTCGCTAAAGTCTATCCCCCCTCTCTTATCTCCTCTTCTATCCTATCTTATCCAATCCTTTCCTATGCAGAATTAAGTTGAAGTTCACCCAAGAAAAAGTTGAAAGACATACCTACATAATAAGCCTTATTATAGATACTCCCTAGTAGGAGTATTAGAGAATGAACGAAACGTGATCAACATGTCAGGATTATTCACATGAGCATTCCCTTGAATAAGAATATTCAGCTCCTATGCATTGAGAAGATCCAGAAATACACGGAGCTGAGACAGAGTATGCTGACAGTGTGGGGGGTGAAGAAAGTCACAATCCACCCTATCGTGATTTCCTTTAGAGGGAACGTACATGCGAGGTGTGGCCATCACTTGGAAGAATTGGGAGCTGGGAATATTATGCATCTTATATAGAAGGCGATATTTCTGAACACCTCCCGCATCGTACGTGTTATCTTTGTAAAGTATCGTTGGTCTCAGTCGCTGTTAGCAGGACAACCTGGGGTGATGACGAAAGCATGGAATGGGTGTAAGGTGAAGGGAGGCGTAGCTAAACGAATCCCAGCCTTCTTGAGTATAAATATGAATATGTGTATCTGTATTAACGGGTTCGCCAGTGGGAATACCGGATTCTTATAAACGGGCTCTCCGAAGAATGTGATGAGTGAACGAAGGGGAAATTAGCCTAGTGAAAACGAGTATTGCTAGATTCCTGGGCCAAGTCCCTAGAGTCTGGAACGAGAGTCCTCCAATGTTTTCGGCGCATGCAAGAGCCATACGCCATCACCAAGCACACCGTCATTTAGCAGGATAAGGGAAAATTTGACGAATGCGCAAGCAAGATAAACAACAAACAGCGCCTAAGAAATTGAAACCTTTTCCACATAATTTCGAGTCATTTTCACATTACTTATGCGTTTCGTAAGTATTATTTTTTCAGCGGATACGGTTTTCTTAATTATAGCCGAGATTATAGTACACGAAAGGTAACTGAAAATTAATACCAAAAATAATAAAAATACGCTAAGCTTGTCACAAAATCTGAAAACTTTAAGTTTCTTATGTTCAAAAACCAATTTAATATGTGTGTGGTACGTTAAAATGAATTTTCGACCCCAGCGTATAGTGACTATCCTGAAGATACGCTCATTTTCATTTGCACGCAGAGAAGTCATTATATGGACAACATCGCAATGTACAAGATCAACCCAACGTGGATACTGAGGCATCCAACCTTTGGCTACGGAGGGGCGAACTCTTTCCTAATACGAAAGAATTTGTTGTGGCCATACAGGACAAGGTAATCAGCACCAAGAATCACCAAAAGCATAAACTCCACTTACCTGTGGAGGATCGGTGCAGGTTGTGTGGTGATCTCAAGGAATTCATCGAGTAGATATTTGAAAGCTGCAGAAAGTTAGCTCATAACGAGTATACTCACAGACACAATGATGTTGTAGGGATCAGACACCAGCAGATTGATCCAGCGGCTGTCCTCGAAAACGAGAACTACCGCCTATACTGAAATCCGACTATCTTTACGAACCACACTGTTGTTCACAATAGGCCGGACATTTTGATGCTTGATAAGCGGTTACAACACGTCACAACCATCGACGTTATAGTTTCCCCCGACAGAAATATCCAAGAGGGATATACGACCAACATTCAGAAGTATAGCCCACTAAGGGAAGAAATCATGAGGGTGTGGCAGTTGAAAAAGATTTCATTTCATCTTGTCGTGATTTCAGCCACGGGGAACGTTCACGCGAGGTTGAGGAATCACCGGTTGTTTTATGTTTTTTAAGTGATGAAATTTGCTATCCTGAGAGAGCTAATCATTTAGTTCAGGCTGGGTCGACTCCCATGGGCGCGTTCGACCACTTATACTTTTGTAGTTATCCACCTCCTGTTAGATGGCTCTACTGTAGAGTCAGAAGTGGGGGTGATATTTT
>JAUMHM010000051.1:2827697-2839596 GCA_032362435.1 Melikaiella ostensackeni | reverse complement strand
AATTCGTGGTAAAAGGGCTTTCCCAACTTTAGTTGAGTTACATGAGCTGTTTCCGCACACCTCTGACGTTGTCTTAACTCTCAAATCTGTTACGTCATAAGTGTCACCTGGCAAGATCTTTGTCATAATCAGAGGTCGTCTGATACGTTTTTGAAACCTCTGCGGGTCTCTTGTTTGCGCTTGAACTGTTTCCGTGGAGACGAGATCTCCTATTTCGTACCTCACACCTTGTAACCTTTTTTTTTTGTAGTAAAAATTTGAAGCGTAAATTTCTTTCGTTTTGTGAGAAAATGTAGGTGATCGTAAGTGATTGTATGTGATTTTACTCGATTTCACGTGATTAAAAGTGATTGCACAGTAAATTCCGAGTGATTGCAGATGATTGTAACTGATTTCGTGTTATGTACCTAGGGTTAAGGGAGTTTAGACAAATTCATGATGGTACTTTTATGGCCTTTTATTTTCTGCAAGTATATTGATTACTTATATTTAATATGGATCTTCAGGTTCCTCCGCGAAAAACTGAAGAAGAGCTTCGTGAAGAAGAAGAACTTCAATTGGCTCTTGCTTTAAGTCAGAGTGAAGCTGAGCAAAAGGAAAAAGACAAGAAACGCTCTACAGCTACCATACGAACAAGTTCTGCACCAATTGCAAGAGTAACGTACGCACCACCTATGTCTCCAGTACGTTATCATGAAATTAAGTTCTTTAAATTTTCAATCTATGAAATGACAATGCAGGGAATTGTAAAAGGATAAGTAAATCTAGGTGTAATGTGATTTGTCTCACAGGGTGTAAGTCCTACAAGAGTTCCAGATGAAGAAGAACTGGATCCAGAACTTGCGAAGTATCTAAATCGGCAGTATTGGGAGCAAAGACAATCATCAACTGAAGAACATGGTTCTAGAATAAACGTTACAAGTCCATCTGCACCCAATATTAGCAGTCCCATGCCTCAGAAGATCATCACTACTAAACAGCAAAATGGTGAAGTCGATGCAGAAATGGAAATGTTTGTTAATGCTTTACAATCGCAAGTGGAAATTTTTGTTAATCGTATGAAAAGCAACTCTTCTCGGGGAAGATCAATTGCCAATGACAGTTCTGTGCAAACCTGGTTCATGAACATCACGGCAATGCATTCAAAGTAATTTTTTATGAACAATTATTGTAATCGTGTTGAACCTCTTTAAAAAAAACTCAATGCTGAGAAACTTCAAGGCCTGAAACTCCTGTTTCAGAAGGTCGAATTCTCCTACTCTTGGAAAAATTCGGGTTTCTCTCTCGTGGATTTGATGTATTTATGGGTCGTTGTCAAAAAATTGTGAAATGGACTTTTTTTTTAATTGAACTTTTCGTAGCCAACTTTCATTTTATTAACAGTCTTTTAAAATGTGTTACCGTAAGGATATTTTTTTAAATTGTACGGTGCACAATTTACAAACAATTTTCAACTCACTGACAATTAACATGCTTGAGCTTATATGAACATTTACGTACGAATAAAATTAATATATATATTTTTTTATTTGTAAAACGGACGGGAATTAAATATAACAACTTTCTAGCGACGATTCTTGTAATTAATTAATTTATTTTGATTTCTAAAACATGGTTTCAAGGTTATTGAGATACATTCAAGAACAAGACGACAAACGAGTGTACTACGAAGGACTACAGGATAAAGTTGCTCAAATCAAAGAGTCACGAGCTGCATTGGATGCCTTGCGGGAAGAACACAGAGAAAAGCTGAGAAGACAGGCTGAAGAAGCCGAAAGACAAAGACAACTTCAAATGGCTCATAAATTGGAAATCATGCGGAAGAAGAAACAAGAGTACTTACAGTATCAACGACAGTTGGCACTTCAAAGGATTCAAGAGCAAGAACGTGATATGCAAATGAGACAAGAGCAGCAGAAGCAACAATACATCATGGGTATGAATTTTAATATTGCACATGAAGCTTCAAAATTCCCATCTTTACACGTTTGTCCATACCACGTCTCTTTACATCTCTGTTCCCGGAATTAAGGGCCTGGATGCAATAAGGGCATATAATATCTTTATATCTTTCGCCTGAGAGGGGAGAGGCCCCTGGTCGCTAGGGTTTGGCAGACTTTGACGGGCTTCCCCACTCTCAGGCAAAAGATATATATTATATGCCCTCAATTATTCAAAATCATTAACATAGTTTTCGTTTTTTTTCTGCCAAAAACAGGAGGTTATCAGTCAGTTTCAGGCTTTATCGGATCAACATCTCTAGGTTCTCCAGTGCGTCTTGCGCAATATCAAAATCCTGGATGTAACTACAATCCGGTATCTCCGACTAATCCAGGCATCTACGTTTATGGTCAAGCACCGATGGGAGGTTATTCAATGCAGAATTATGGAGTGCCAGCAGTAGGTTCGATTCCGCCACACATAATGAGTCCAATTGGCAACCAAGAGCAGCAGCAACAACAGCAATCGACGGATTCTGCTGTTCAAGGACGGGAAAGCCTTGGTCATGTTACGATATCCGGACCTGGAATGGTACGTATTAGTTTGAAACAAAATAAATTTAAAAATCAGTTCATGAAATAAACAGCAAGCGTTCTCACGTAAGGGTTTCGTAGAAACGAGTTCGATCAAGATTTTTCCGCGTTTTTGGAAATTTTCCAATCCCGTATGTTGGTTTTGAGTTGAATTTGTAAATAATTTTTTTAATGTTGACCCAAGGAGTTCATGAACCAAATTTTTCGCTTTTCCGGAAAAGTTTTGATCCCGCATACTGGTTTTGAGCGCCATTTGGGTCAAGTTTAAGCAATTCTGGCTCAAAAGGCCTAAATTTTTATGTTTTCGCATAGCAACGTCCTCATGAGTGTTTTTCTTAGAATCGGCATTATTTTTCCTTGCATTAGACACGCAAAACACGTCCTCATGCAAAACATGAGATCGGTAGACCTAATAGTTCTTTGCGCCAGACAGCTAACAAAGGCATTTTAAGTAAAAAAGCCTAAATTTTCATGTTTTTGCATAGCAACGTCTCTATGAGTATTTCAATCAGATTTCGTGTTATTTTCCCTCACATTAGACTCGTAAAATACATCTTTAAGCCAAAAATGAAGCGAGTAGACCTAGTAGTTTCTGCGCTAGGCATACTGACAGAGGCATTTTGAGTCAAAAGGCCTAAATTTTCATGTTTTTGCATAGCAACGTCTCGATGATTATTTTAATCAGGATTTACGTTAGTTTTCCTCGCATTAGATATGCAAAACACATCAACATGTATAAGTTCAGATCAGTAGACCTAATAGTTTTTGCGCTAGGCGTGCTAACGGACGGACAGCCATTTTACCGACTTGCATAAGGGTTTCCTACGAAACCCAAAAAATGTAACAAGATTTCCCATTTCATTCCTGCGGTACAACAGCCTGTCTTTTTCACTATAACACGTTACCCTTGCCAAGAAAGTAGGCACGATAACTACAGCGTTGTTATAAGTACACTTTACTACCAAACCTTGTGTACATATTAATAGTGTGCATGTTTCCTTTTTATAGATCTCTCAAACAGGTGGTAGGCCTATTCGTCAAGTGCTGCCACAAAACACACCTCATATGAGACTTCCGAATCAGCAAAACCATCCTGGTCACGTAGAAGTGTCACAGGGGATTCCGAGTCATGGGCGACTGTCACAAGGATTACCCAATCACGTGGTTCAGCCTCAAGCGCTGCAAACGGTACTACCACAGGGTCCACCAGTTCAGATGCCTACTCATCAAGTACCAGTTAGTCAAACAGGACCACAAACTCAGTGTCCTTCTGGTACAGCCTCAACTTCGGCACACGCTAAACTCGGGCAAATAGGACTTCCTTCGTCAGTACAGCAGCAAGTACCGCCTCCTTCACCATCTGGAAACATTCTTCAGCAAAGCACTTCTAACACTAGTATTCTAACGCAAGGTTTAGGGTCTATTCAAATGCCACCACCTAGTTCTAATAATATTTCTGCGCAATCTTCTCAACACATTTCTAACTCGAAAGTTTCTGGAATACACGGACTACAAGGGGCACCCCAAGCAACGGCTACAAATCATCCAATGCATTTTCAGTCTCCTATTCAATCTCAAACGACAGAACTGCAACAACAAAAGCAAGAATCTAAGCTCGATACGGCAGAGCTTATTTCGTTTGATTGAAATTTATGGAAATAATTAATGAACTGAATGAATGAGTTGTTTCAGGATTTCTCAAGATTCTAGAGGGGGAAGCTAGAAAATATTGAGAATTAAATATTATTGTTTCTCTCTTTTCTTTTACTATTGATGATTTTGAGTGGAGGCATTCACAACTCCTTAATTACTTTGGGTTCAAGACATGTTAAATTTACAGATTATATAATTTCAATGAGGCGTTAAAAATGAAAATATATAGTTACAAATACAAGTAAAACTACTGACATTAATATAGTTGAAACTTAAAAAACTGTGTATAATATTAATCGAATATGTTATAAATGATCAATACCCTAATCAATGTTGGAGAGTCAATCAGGTATAACAATCTTACTCATCTGAATGCTGTCAAATTATTGTTAAGAATTTGTGCAACTTTCACAAGGGTATATGACTGAGAAATATGAATGAAATCATATACCTTCTTGGATACAAATAAATTTTGATTTTAAGAATATATATATATATATATTTTAATTCCTAAACTAAGGATCGGATATGCATCATCGACCATGCAAAATTTGAAAATTGTCCTCACACAGAGAAAAAAATCGAAGTATAATAGCATGAGCACTTCTCATGCTCTTGTAAGGGTTTTTTCTTGCTATCCTAGACAGAATTCATGCACCTTAGGCCACGCCTAAGTCCGCAGAGTGCATGCGTGATGAGCCTAACAGAGTGGCCGCAGGTCATGAAAAACCTTGAAATCATGGAAAAGTCAGGGAATTTTGATGGTTAGGAAAAGGTCAGGGATTTTGAAAAAATGTTTGGAAAAGTCAGGATATTTCTATAAGAGGAACTGTAAATAACCGTCAAGAATAATAAACTTCAAAATTGTACATTATTATTAAAAAATTTGTAAATATTCGAATTCTGGCCTTTAAATATTATAGGTCAGGAAAATGAATAACTAGTCAGGGAAAAATCAGGAGAAAGTCAGGGAATTTCGAAAATGATGATTTGCGGCCACCCTGGCTTAACCATAGAGATAATATAGATAGAGGCGACAAAACCACCTGGGATTTCGTCTGGTGTTTAGAGAGAGAAGAGAGATATCGAGGAATTCACAGGGTACTGCCACTCTCGTCTCATTTCCCCACTCTCGCGCAATCTCTCTCACTCCCCCTACCGAAGTCGAGATGAACGTTTCCACTTACAGAGCGGCCTATGGCTTGTCGCCTCTATCTATATTATCTCTATGGACCTAACACCTCCATTGCAAGAATCCCATACCAAAATCGCATAGGTTTTTTGCAACCGCAGCACGGTGAATTTATAGCTATTCTCGTGCGGTGATACTGCTTTAAAAGCATATGCTCGAGTAATATTGCTACGCGCTTCAAGCTTTCGTAGCATAAAGACCTGCCGCGCTGAAAGTGCATCAGTTCAAGCAAATACAGAGTGGCCACCCACCCGGGAGAACCGGAAGAAAATTAGGAGCAACTTGAATCGGGAGAAAACCAAGATAAAGCCAGGACTGAAATATTATACCGGGAGATTTCCCACAATTCAGAATTCGCGCGTTCCTTAGTGCCGTGTGTCCGAGCAACCAATCACCAGATCGCGTACTTATTTGGAATTGGTTCACCGCCCACATTACGTCGCAATTTCATGCGTACTAGTTCGCATTCTGGACTATTCTGGAGGTTCTGGACTCTTGTTTATGTGCAATTCGTAAAAGTTACAGCCCATGTGTGTTTGTTTCGCCGGCTACTTAAAGCAACTCAAAGTAAATGGTAGAGCAGTAGATTAAATAATTTTTTCCCTACTTATGTACAACTAATGGAATACGAATAGTGAGTATAGTACAAGTGTAATTAGAGCATGTCAATTCTCATTATACGCATTTATATTGGGTGTGGATACGCATGGACTAGGCAAATTGGAAGGTGGCAAAAGAGAAGGAGCCAATTATTCACTTTTTCATGATTTTACAGAAGAGCCAAGAAAACGTTTTCTAAAATATATTTAGAAATTTAAAAAGAAAATAAAAACTTGCTCCTGAAATATTGAAGTCATGAATTGAACCAAACATAATTTGCGCCAAAAATTAAGTCATCCAGATTGGAAAGAAATTAAAACGTACGGTCATTTTGGTAAAAAAATCGAAATGTGCATTCGAGATATCAAATTGATGAATTTAATGCCGATCGAAAGTGTAACTAGCAACTTAGAAATAAAATAAAAGTTGCTTGAAAAATTGAAAAACTTAGCGTTTGAAAATGACGTTGGACACACGTTGAACACATGTTGGACGTCAGCTGAACGCCACATGCACGCACATCAACTACTTATGATATTTCAAACTTTGAAAAAAAGTACTAAGAAAGCTTATTGTAACAAACGTTTTCGGAAGGCTGCTATTTCTTTTTTTTTTCAGACTTTTTAAGCGAAAAAAATATCATTTTCGAAAATTTGGGGATTGGTTCCTTTTACTATGGCACCCTTCAATGATGTGTTTTTTAAAGGGTGAAATGCAGCGCATTTATATGATTTCTTGCTTGATTATCTTTATAGGTCGACAAATAGCGATGTCTTAACAATCAGATACAACATTGTATCGCCGTGAATATGAAACCGAATTTGAATGGGTTCGAGAGCATCCGACACTTGAAACAAAAGCAAGATATGTGTGGTGTAGAAAAGATTTAGATTTTTCAAGTATGGGAAAGTCTGCTCTTAGAAGTCATGAAACGAAGTCCCGTAGAAATATTGCCTATTTGAAGAACAGGGAAAAATATCTTCAATTGGGAATGATGAGTAAGAATGTCAAAGAAACGGGTCAAGCCACCTACAATCAAGAGGATTTTCAAGACACGACCGCTACCCTGAAAGTAACAGGTACTTATATTGTTTTTTTTTGTTCTGGCAGTGAACACATACATTATTTTCTCATCCCGGGTTCTAGAAAATAAACATCTTTAAGATTTTTGGAGAAAAAACCTTTTTGTAGCTCAGAGGTTATATTAAAGTAATAAAAAATATTCCTTAACAAATTACTAAATTTGAAAGAAGATGAGCAAATTATGTACGAAATAAACTTTTTGATTCTGTAACAGGTTAAAAAAAATTTATTAGATTAAAAAGTACGATATTCTTCATTGCGTCAAATAATTCTTTTTTATTTAAGTTTCTGCTTTCTTCTGGAAACTGTTTTACTGCGTGCTCTACTGAAACTACATTTATAAAGATGTTGGTAGGTGTCGACCAGTGTAGGAGTTAATTTAGAAGGTGGAAATGAAGTTTTTTCGATCTTCTGGTTTTTTCATTATACGCTCTTTATCGAGCTAAATACATTATATTGTCGATAAGGCAGGAATCCCACCTTAAATCGCAAATATTAATATTGCGCGAATTAATTAAAAACGCGAGAAAAAAAAGTTTTTTGAAAAAATTCACTGCGGGCTGGGTTTGAACCAGCAACTTTCTCATTACATGTGAGTTGCGCTACCAATTGCGCCATCGCAGCCACACAGTGAAAATTTTCAAAACTTGTACTTCCTGAATGTTATATTAAAATTTAAAATCTTAGAGTAAGTTATATAAAGATGTTGATAGGTGTCGACCAGTGTAGGAGTTAATTTAGAAGGTGGAAATAAAGTTTTTTCGATCTTCTGGTCTTTTCATTGTACGCTCTTTATCGAGCGTTCAAACCCAGCCCGCAGTGAATTTTTTCAAAAAACTTGTTTTTCTCGTGTTTTTAATTAATTCGCATAATATTAATATTTGCGATTCAAGGTGGGATTCCTACCTTATCGACAATATAATGTATTTCGCTCGATAAAAAGCGTATAATGAAAAGACTGGAAGATCGAAAAACCTTTATTCCCACTTTCTAAATTAACTACTGAAACTACTTTTACTTATATTTTTCGAGGTGATACTCAAAGGCAATTATTAATGTAGTTTTATTCTTTCGTATTTTACTCTTTCAACATTAATTATATTCTTATTAAAAGTTTTTTACCACAAGACATTTTTTTTGCAAACAAAGTGATCGATTCTGAGAACACCTGTGGAGTCAAATCTATTCCTGCCAACGTAAATTCACAATTGCTGTTATCAAAGGATTTATCTTTGAACAAGTCCCATGTTATGAAAAAAATTTTACTCGACGAAAAAGTCACCAAAGCTGAGATTTTTTGTGTGTTTACAGAATGTCATGAGCCACTCGTCATTCCGAAGCGCAACCAGCGCTGCCTCTTTGTTTTCTCTTATGTTTTCAGACAGCAAAATAGTCTTCAAATTTAAAATGCAGTGAACGAAATTGGTATACAGCATTGTGTACGGCATAGCTTCCTATCTCACTCCAGTGCTTGCCAAAGTTGCTAAAATCGTGTGATCGATTAGTAATTGAATTTGATGAAGCTTTGAATAAAGTTGCTTAACATCAACAAATGGATTTGAATGTCTGGTCAAAGACAAGCAGGAAGTCTCCTGTAAGTATTTTTCATCGGTTTTCTTGGGACGTAACAAAGTATGAAGTTCCAAATTAACATTCGGACAGTCCATAGAGACTCTCTATGGACTGTCCGAACGTTAATTCCAAACTTCATACTGACTTCTCATCTAATGAAGGAAATTAAAGGAAACCTATTGCTTCCAGAAATGGGTAGCTGTGGATCACATATAATTCATGGGTCTTTTAAGAATGGAGTAAGCAAAGCCGGATGGACGCTCATTAGTTTCTTACGTTCTGCTTATAACCTCTTTAAAAATGTACCTGTACGTACCTGATTATATTGTTGACACAGAATCTAATCTTTTCCCAAGCAAGTTTTGTACTACTCGATGGATTGGAAATGTTTCTGTGGCTGAAAGAACTCAAAAAATTCTGCCTCAGTTAACTGAGTACGTAAAGTGTGCTATCAGAAATAAGAGAGTTCCTAAAACAGAAATTTTTGAAATTGTGTCTAAATATTTGAAAGACGAATTTCTTGAACCGAAATTGGCTTCCTTCCAGTCATTAGCTTTACTTTTACAGCCTTTTCTTGTAGGGTTCCAGTGTGAATCTCCTATTGCTCCTTTTATGTATGAAGATCTGAGTGCTCTAGTTTATTCTCTTCTTGTTCGCTGTGTGAAAAAAGAAGTAATTAAAAATGCAGTACAACCGTATGATAAAATAGATCCGTCTGCAAAATCTAATCTTTTATTCGCAAAGGATATTGACTTGGGATGTTCTACTAAAAGTGCACTTTTCAAACTCAAGAGGGTTAAAAAGTTGCAAATTCTCGAATTTCGTCAAGAATGTCGATAAATTCTTGTTTGTTGATAGTGTTGATAGTGTGATAGTGGAGATTGTTGTCATTCTTTCTTATGGTAATGCGTCATTAGAAAGTGGTTTTTGTATTGATAAAGAATGTGTAATTGAAAATCAGCAGGAAGAAAGTCTTATAGCTTTAAGAAAAGTGTACGACTTAGGAAAGGAAGCAGAAAATCTTGAGTCAGTAGAATTCACGAAAAATTTGATACATCATTTTCGAGATGCACATGCAGTTTATCAAGAAAGTCTTGAAAAGAAACGGTAATTATTGTATTGATTGTTAATTACTTCAAAAAAAGTTACCTGAAACTGTAATTATTCAAGTTAGTTAAACTTGTAACACTCTGTGATATTATGTCTATAGGGCTCCCTAATGATAATAAGTTATGTTCCTTAACATGAAAGTAAAGTCAAATAATATAAACTGTTATATTGTTAAAACACTTTGCATATACCTGTATTTGTGCTCAGCTTGTGAATAGTTGCTATTTAAACTTGTTCCGATAATTTCATGTTCCTTTAATCCTATTCAATAATATATCTGTATATATGTATCTATATTTTCTTTATTAGGCACAAAAATGTCCTTATCCTTCTTATTGTATGATTCAAAGTCAATACATTTCTTGCAAGTGGGTTTGCTGATGCTCATCGATTTCCGCAATTGATCATATGTGAACAAATTCAGGATTTTGCAAAGAGAGTGTATGTTTCTTAATCGGGAGAAATCACGAATTTCCACCGGGAGAACCGGAAAAAAACCGGGAGACGAAATCTAGAAAAATAGTGTCCACCCTGAAATATTATACTAAGAGTACAAAGACTTGCGGTACAGGACTTTTTTCGGAAGGATTATATATTTTATGTAATAATCGAAGTAAATAAGGACCCCTATGCAAGAAAACAGCGCGCATAGAATCTTTAGGGCGGAAGTGGGGAGGCCCCTAGGCCATCAAAAATTCAAATTGAAAACTTAAATTTATTAAATATTAATTCCTATACAGAGCTAATTGCCGCATTTTTACTTTTTTCGAAAATTTTTTTCTTTTATAGTTTTTAAAAGAATAGTAAAAACGCGTTTTTTTAGAAATCGATTTACAGTTTAATTTTCTTCTTCAACTCGCGCTCAGCGCTACAGTTTTTGAAATTTTCTGATGAAATTTGAAGGCAATATGCTCTACAGTGTCTTTAAAATATTCATCAAAGTAAGAAGTTTCTACTTTTATTTATCAGTAGGCCCGGTCGGGCCTCGATGCCAAATAAGAAGGCGAACCGGCCGGGAGTACCTATCTGAAAATATTGCGTTCCCTATGGCTTATAAACAGAGAAAAATTTTACGTATTCTCACTCGCAATCTTTACACCATGAATTCTAAGACTGTATTTAACATGTTGATTATTTGAAAACGGATGATGAAAGGTGAAGAATTGAACTTTCCGTTGATATAAATGTAATGACTTATGTAGTTTATATGGTTGTAATTTTGTTGTGAAAGTTCGGTCCACGGTTCGGGCGACGTGCGATTCGATTTCGTCTTCACTCCAAGGTACCTGTGGTGACTCCTCTGCCTTCTTCACATGGCGCGTTCTCAGTATGGGGGAGGGAATACGGTAGATTATGGGCAACTAACTTTCTTCATAACTTTGATCCGTCCGTATTCTTTCTTGTGTTGATTGTGTTCATGTGAATGTTTCCATCATGCTTTATTGGTTATGCGATACGTGTTGACTCATTTAGCCACTATAGTGTCTTCTCTCTCATCGATTCGTTTGTATTTACCTAATAGAAATTTAATATTAAATACTATTTTAAGAAGAATTAAAAAGAATTAAAATTGAAATAAAAAATCAGATTTCTACGCCACCGTGGACGACTTTCCGAATAAAAAAACTAATAGTATGAACATAGATTTTAGTGAGTTAAAATCTATGTTCATACGACGTTCTTTGAGCCAATGCTGCAACTAATGCACTTTTGAATTAATAAGTATATTAAATACAAGAATAATGTAAGTAACCTTTAGACACCAATTTCAAGGATAACAATGTGGGACACGTAGAATCACAAAATGTCTGTTTTAAAGCAACCCGCCTCAAAATTATATTGGAATTCATTACCTATATTATTATCTTTAATCCCTCTGCTTTGCCTTGAAGCATCAAATTTTATATTTACGCACTGTCATTATCAATTTTTTATTCTTCCTTGTTCAATGTAAAGACAGGCTCGCCAAATGTGCATTTTCAATACATGTTTGTAACGACATATTTACTACTTCTTGGTCATTAATATTGCACATTCATCATGTTACATTAATATTAATCTTAAAGAATTATATTCACTAATAGATTTAAGGCTTTCACGATGATTCATTATGATGAAAGGAGGTGTTTCGGGTTTCAATCGTGTGCAAAACTAC
>JAUMHM010000051.1:2755026-2770285 GCA_032362435.1 Melikaiella ostensackeni | reverse complement strand
GCCGGTGTCATTTTCATGGATGGCAGTCGCTCCCAGGGGGACCCTGCGGTGGTTGTTTGACCAATTTTTCAATTATACATATATAAATGCTTTACTTTAGAGACCCCTTTCCCCAATCTATAATTCAGGGCCTACCCACTTATTTTTGGACAATCTCAGGCCTGCATTAGGAACAAATTTTTGCATTTCTCAAACTTTTCAGATTAGTTTTATAATAAACTTCTATACGAGTTAAAATTTTCCTGACTCCCTGTTGGCACCTTTCCTCTATCTAAGTTTATTTGATTGATTCCAGGCTAAATTCACGAACGATCTCTCTAAATTTGAATCAACAAATAAACCAGTGATTCTTTTATGCTTCACTGAGAAATCAATGAATCTTAATAAAGGACTTGGAAAAATTCGTCACTCAGTTTAATTAGCAAAATCAGAATCACTGACTCTTCAGTAATTGTAATGTCACTGCTTGATTCAGTGAACATTTAAAGGTTATGTCACTACCTGTTGTCACCAAACGAATCGTGCTCCGCGAGGGCAAAGACAAGTCGTGTAATATGTTTCGATAAAGCCCTCTAAAATGATCTATTTATTGCATAGTTAAAGAGAAACCTCAATTAAAGTGATATCCATCTCCAAAGGTTAAACGCTCTATAATGCTATTTTGCCTGACCGTAACTGAGTATTACTACTGAATATATCTTCTGCTAAACTTTAACGAAGAAATTAGATTGAATATTAAATGAACATTTTACGAAGTAAATAAAATGAGATTTGATCAGGAATTCGAGAATAAGAGGACTTTTTTGAGCAACTTATGTGGATAAAAAATCTTTTTATATTTTAGGACGCGATTAAGAGATGAACAACATTTTATTCACTGAGGGACTCGAGTTCTCAATGTTTTATAACTGCGTTTCAATTTTTCATGTATTGTGTTTCAGTTTCGGAAAATCGTGCCATAAATTTTTCGTAGCATATACTTTTATTTTTCATAGCAAATAATACATTTTAGTAGAGTTTTACGCAGGTCGGTTTGGCCCGCGCAACCTATGAGACTTCAATACAATTATGTGAGACCTCAACACAATTATTTGAAACTTTAACACAACCTACTATATCTTAAAGTAACAAATATTTTTCCTCTAAGTTAGTAATTCGCTATACAAAACACAAAGAAAAGCAAAGCCAAAAATATAATAAAAGACGGATAAAAATACTCGAAAATGAGATAAAAAATATTTTTGTTTATCACCTAAAGAATACGTTGAAGGCCTGTTTTAGCCCTGACCATCTTCAAAATTTATCCTCAAATGATTTTTTCAAATGTTATAGTATAATTTTTTTCAATGTGCCCGCGTGGCTCGATTAAAGTACACTCATACTCCGTTAGTGTGCCCTGCTTTGTGTGCCGGCTTCTCGGTCGTTCACGCTTGAATGTTTCTGTCCCCCCCCCTAAGCGTCCCTTGACGGCCTATACTTAAGGTCTTCGCTCGGTCAGTCAGCGGCGTATCAGAAGTTATTTATATCGCGACTCTCTGCGCATAGACTTTTGTACGTGCCGGGTTCAGAGATATGCGGTCCTGAGTCCTGACTCGTCGCTTTAAATCCAGTTGAAACTAGATTTTAATAGCCCCCATTACTGTGCCGACCACACCCAAGGGCGGCACACTAACGGGGTATGAGTGTATGTCCAAAATGCGAAATTGTCTATATTATGTTAAACTCTATTATATTTAATGTATGCGTTAGCAATTTTCGTACCTTGGACCAGGACTGCTTATTCAGATATTGCAAAATAAAATATGATTAAAACAAAAACTATGCGTCTTATCAAGAAATGGTTTCCAATAAATTTGTAGACATTTTTGAGAAGAAAAATTTTGCTTCTTGACATTTTTTTCTTATCTCGTATCATTTGGCTAAAAATTTTGATTTTTCATCAGAATTTTTGATCGGTAAAACCACAGCCGTTGGTCAAAGGAGGCTGGTTAACGAACTTGACTTTCTGTTTGAGCCTTGAATAAGTGTACCAAAGCACAATTCAATCTGATGATTCTTTCGAAAATTATCGTGCCTATAGACTGCTACTACAGACTACAGCCAGGCAGACACATTTGCGAAAATCATTTTTCTACACCTAGAAGGTCCCAAAACGTGGAGATTTGATGAAAACTGGCTATGTCAAATTTTACATAAAATTAATACCTTCTACTTAGGATGAGAATGTGAAAATTGAATTTTCGTCTCTTATTCGTTTCGTTCACAGTGTTTTAGTTACTTTGGGATACTTTGGGGTTTGAATAGTACGCAGAAATCGGAAAAAAAATTCGCATTTTTTCTTAATCCATTGACATCGAAGAAAATGGGATACTTCTACATACAGTATTTTTACATTCTCATCTATGAGAGTCTCATGAAATCGTCTGAGTTTTCGAACTTTAGATATTAACAGATCTCTTTATGTTTTGGCACTTTTATGAGAGAAAATAATAAAATATTGTTGGCGACCGTTCGTCTGTCATCTGTCTGTCGTCTGTCTGTCTTTAGGGTCACCTAGATGTTGTTTCCATGATAATCGAATCGACATTTTGTACACTTTTTTAGGGACCAAGAATAGAGATGAGAGCGTTTTCAACATTTAAAACAAAATAGTTATAGTAGTTTCAGAAATTTTTGTCAAAGATTTTGGCAGAAGATAAAAAGGCTTACAAACGGCTCCAATTATATTTTTCAATTAAGACAAAATTCAAGAAGTTACAAAATGTTAAATATCTTCTAGAATTAGAATTCAAATTTATGTCGAAATCAATGCAAAATACGAAGCAAATGAAGAGAACAAAATTATTGGCGCCCGAGAATTTAAAAAGAAAGTCATTCATACTTATAATATATAATTCCATATCTCTCGATATGTGTACGTTCGCCTACTATACTACACGAAACCCTTTAGTTCTTTTGATGGACGCTTTCCGATCGTTTAACGAACTGATCTTCAATTTTTACTCTTTACTTAAAATCAATTTTGCTTGGCAAAACAATAAATTCTCAGTATTGAAAATTTTTTAGCGAACACGTACATTCTTAGAAATTGTAAACTTAAGAGGGAATAATTACACTGAAGATATGAAAAAATAGTCAGATTATTGACTTATTGAAGCTTTAGTAAGTATACACAAAAACAAAATCATTCCCTGGTAGGCCAGAAAAAAAATATTTTTCCTTAATAACACTCAAAATGTTTTCGTTAATTATTTTTTGGTAAAAATGTGTTTCACGGTAAATCAATTTGTGTGAATCTTCATTATACCTGTATGTCTGTATGTCTGTCTGTGAGCACAATAACTTTCGAAACAATGAATCTATTGGATTGGCCATTGGTACACTCTTTGAGTATAGAAACCTGAAGGTGAAGTTCGTTAGCCAGCCATTTTGGATAAAAATTCTAAAAGTTAGAGCATTTTCAAAATTTTTGAGACCATTTTTTTCAAGATTTGAGAATTATATGTACGACTATTCGTAGCACTTAAAAAATCGAACAATTTATCCTTGCGACTTTTTTCGACAAAAAAAATTATGAGAGTTATAGCATTTTTAAAATTCAAAAAAAAGGAAAGAAAATGAAATTTTTAAGCCAAACAATGCACGATATGACAAAAAGTCAAGATTAGAAAACCGTTGCTTTTTGAAATCCCTACCAGACTGTCGTAACAAATTTTTTAATTTTCTAAAAGAATCGAAAATTCAAATTTTGAGCCAAATAACGCGTGATACGAAAAAAAGCTGTGATATCAAAATTGTTGTTTTTTCGAAGACTCATAAGCTTGCTTCTGCATATTTTTTGGTAGGAGGCATAGTTTGTTTTTTGAGTATGAAAAATGATATTGGAATATTTTTATTTCAATTTTTGACCCAAACGACGCAGGATGAGAAAAAAAGTCAGAAGAGTAGAATTTGTACTTTTAAAGAGTCAAAGACCAATTGTAAATCATTAAGGTTATTATTAATCGTCTTTTTAACTATTTATTTGTATATATTATACGGCACGCGCAGAAAATGGTGCGCGAATATTATGATGAGAATGTATTCCTTAAGGCCGATAGAGCCTTAAGTAAATAAATTTACTTTTTTATTTGAAATTAAAAACAAATGAAGTTGAATCGAACCTTTTGAGAGAATGAAATCGTCTGCAAAGCCACGGAAATTACATTTGACTGTTCCATGGATTGAATCAAAAGTCTACAGATTTGCCCTTGAAAAATTAGAAATTTTATTTTGTCTGGGAATCAAATTGCAGTTCAGTATAGTGTTAATATTTACACTTTTGTCAAGAAATGCGAAATAAATGGTTCTTTTAGTTGTAAAATAGCATCTGCTTGATGTTCCTTTACAAAAATTGTATTGCTTGTTAAAATGTTAATAGCTAGTAAGAAATTAATGATTATAAGAAAATTTTTCTAAAATTGGCTAGATAATTCATAACAATCTTACCAAGTTCAATAAGAAAATTTTGATTTCCAAATTTCTATTTCATGATCTCTTATAGGCTCATAATTAAAGCTGAGACTTGGTTTCCGTTCTGAAAGGTTCTAAAAGTTTGGGCAAAAAAATTCTCTTAGTTCGCACAACGCGGTGAAAGGTCAAAATCACGAAAAATTGCATTTCTCTTGTCATTTTCAAGCAAATAATTTTTTCGTGACCCTGGTGAATAGTAAAAGTTGTATAGAAAATTATTTTATCTTCGGGCACTCAAGTTGAAGTACCGAAAATGGTAAAAATCACGAAAAATTTCATTTTCCGCGTTACTTTTAAGCCCATAATTTTTTTTTCTGATCCGGGTGAACGGTAAAAGTTGTGCCCTGTGGTGATGTAAGTGCCTATGCAATATAGACCCCAAGATAATTATTTTTTTGATTCATCAAAGTCTCACTCCGTGATTTTATGTCATTTGGTGAAAAAAGTTTTTTCTAATGTTTTGAGATTGGAAAAAGAATTATTAGAGGTAGGGAGTAACCCTTAGGGTACCCCAAAGCGTTGAAAATTCAATAAATTCTTGCATTTAAAAAGAATCGTAAAAGCTTCAGAGAGATGATGCAAAACCATCGTGTGGACAATCCGAAGGCTTAAAATTTTATTCAAAAAATTTCAACATATAAAAATTTTAAATTTGGTAACTAGGTATCACTATTAGCTTAAATCCTATAATTGGAAATGAATATACGATCACACGACTTTTTCAATTGTTTTTCGTCAGCTGGTTGTACAGTTTGGTCTTTTGTGCGACTTAATATGATGAATTTAGTGTAATTAAATATTATGAATATCACTCTTTAATTTGTCAGTCTAGGCTCTAATGTTTATTCCAAAAAATGTTTACTAAATTAATAATTGAAAGTGAAAAACTTGTCGGATCTCAATTACCATCAAATAAAGAAGTCTTAAGTCTGTTTGTGTACCATCATTTGCATTCAAAAAAAGTGATCCAGGAGAGTGCAAGGTATTTAAACAATTTTTAGTGTTATTCGATTTTACTTAACTTACTTTTACTTTCGATCTCAGCGCCTTATTCACGAATCATAATACATCTTTCATTCTTAATAATTCTAAATTGCATGTTATTGTATAAAAATCAGATGCGTTGTACGAAAAGCACAACATTTATGAGACAAAGCTCGAATGGGGAGGAGAACTTATTTACAGGAAGAACAAAATTTTATTGATTCTGCAGATGGTTTGCTCGATATTTCTCATGCTAATGCAATGAGAATAAGTGTTCAAGAAGACGAAGATTTGTTTATGGCACAAAGAGAAAAAGGGAGGCGTGGATCTATAACGGAATCGATCGACGTTCCAAGTGCTCGAATGAAACTATCAAAAGTATCAAGAAAACAAAAAGTTCAAGCAGTCAGAATGAGGTAAGTATTTTATTGCAATTCTGTTGTAATTGGGATAATTGCTTCAATATTGAATACAATTTTTTTTAGAAAAAATTTTTACTGGGTTGTAAATAAACCTAAAAGACATAAAATAATGACACTGAAGTTTCCAGACACTTTAGACAGACTGAGGTTAATAGACAATATGGGCGGTGCACGTAATAGCAGCTACGGCGGAAAGCTTAGGACATAATTAAGGTAATTTTTTTGAAATAAATTCAACGATATCAACTTAAGTCGATAAACAGTATGGAGAGCTCGACAAAAAGAACGTAAAAAGTTAGCTGGAAGTTTAAAAGATGGCTTGAAAGGAAACGGATGCATACAAGTTCATTGGGACTGAAAAATGCTCCTTCACCTTACTGGTCAATAGTAGGTTGATCGTTTGCCTGTTTCAATTTCTGATGCTGGAGAATGTCAACTTTTGAGTGTGTACCTAAATTACAAATAAGCACTGGAGAAGCTCAAGCTTCAGCTGTAGCTCCAGTAGTTGAAAGGTGGAATTTGGTTGATCGTGTGGTTGGACTCTGTTTTGACACTACCAGCTCTAATACAGGCGGATTCAACGGAGCATCTATTCGTTTAGGACAAAAGTTTGGGAAAACTTACTGCACTTCGCATGCAGGCATCACGTTTCAGGAATTATTCTACGAAGTGTTTTCGAGGAATGCTTTGGATGTACTTCAGATGTAGATATACTACTTTTCAAGAGATTTGCAACTGCTTGGAACAACATAGATATTTCTTAGTATGAGTCTACTGATGTACTGTACTGATGAAAAAATTTCTGCCTTGCTAAAACTAGAAGCCGTATCTATAATAAAATTTGCCAATCCCCAACTTGGAAGACGAAATTTACCCCGTGAAGACTATCGAGAGATTTAGAGCTGACGATCATTTTGCTTGGAGAAATTCCTCGATGTGATGTGAATTTAGAGTTCTTGGGGCAATGCACCACGCGCGGTGGATGGCAAAAGCGATATATGGTATTCGATGAAAATATGGATATTTCGCAGGCACTTTCATCTAAATTCTCGTGAAACTAATGTTCTACGAGTGATATGTATTTTTATTGTGAAATTTTACGTTGCAGTATTTCTCGAGGCATCTCTACCTATTTTCGCACCAAAAAACGATTTGGATTTATTAAAAAAAAATAGTAGAGTAAGGCAGTAACAACAGTGCAATCTCTAAAATTACCTGTCAAAAACTGAAAGACCATCTGTGGTATTTGTCGGATGAACTGTTTGCGATGGCATTCTTCGAATAAAGGATCCCAAATAGTCAGGAAAGTGCAATGGCACAGGCAACGCGTAATAAATGCGGCTCAGGAAAACCTTCAAAGCTGTATTCTAAAGAGAATTCTGAAATCCTATAAACATACGAAATTGAAAATTTTGGCACTATAACTGCGTTGAACTTCTTTAACACCTTGAAATTAAAACCAAGATTTCATGAGGTAGATCCCTCATTCAAGAGTACAATTACAATATCATAAAAGATAAAGATCAATTGCAGTATTTGTTGCAAGTTGTTAAGGACCATAGGGAACAGTATCCCAACTGTCACAAGAATGTTCTTCGAAAAACTTACAAAGTTAGAAATTAAAGTTTAACGTGAATAGTTAACTGTATCTAATAACTATATTATTATTATTATACCATTGGGCCAAATCCCTTTCAGGGTGAGCGTAACTCGTTCGGTTCGTGTCTCATTTTACTACTGGGGATTAACGAATTTGTATGGTAAATTTGAGTACGGGATGTTTAGGAGGAGAAGGAATAGGTTTTAGAGCAATCTCACAATGTCGCTCCGACACTAGTCGCTTGATCAGTCCCTCTAGCAATCAACCCAGCTGAAGAGCTTCGGAAAGCTATTATAATAACGGGAATGATTATAACAATCCACTAAGAAAATCTCTTCACGCGGGACCATTGGTATCCTAAATCTTTTGTTTCAGGCATCACTCTTCTACTTATAAACAGTTGCTCTCCATACATCCCTATTTTCACATACCTTTTTTGCTTCTGTTACATCCATCTATCGTTTCATGCACGTTCTTGTATTTCTACGACTTCGAATATCCCTTCTCTTCAGCGCCTCATTCACACGTTCCAACCATTCTTTCTTCGGTCCACCTCGGGGTACACTACCACTCACTTTACCTAAATATACTTCATTCGTTAAACGTTCTTCACTCATTCTCTCAAAATGACCAAACCATCTCAGCAAATTTGTTTCACTCTTGTCAAACAATGTTTCTTCTACACCACATTCTTTGAGAACCTGCTCATTACTGACTTTGTCCATTAGCGTTTCACCGCATATATTCCGTAGGAACTGCATTCCAACCGCGTTCACTTTGCTCTTATCATTTTCTTGATATGCCAGGTCTCGCTACCATACAACACTGTGGGTACAAGCACACAGTTATATATTGCAATTTCAGCTTCATTCGTTACATATTTACTTCCAGTAACAGCTTCTACATTGCCGATAATCTTTCTACCCTCGTTTACACGTCTGGATATCTCTGCATCAATCTTTCCGTCAGCAGTGAATAAGCTTCTAAGATACACGAGCTCATCAACTTGTTCTATCCTCTCTCTTCGTTTAAGGCAATGTTGCATACTGTTTTCTCACCCCTTCTTTCAAAAACGAAAATTTTTGTATTATTTGCGTTAATCTTGAGATCCATACTCTTCATGCTAGTATCCAGTATGCTCATCATTCTCTGCAAATCGTCAGCTGATTCCGCTGTAACAATCTTATCATCTGCAAACGCCAGTCCACGTACTTTCACTGTTCCGAGATCAACACTCTCTTCCTCTCCAAGGGCCATTCTTAGACATTTGTCCATGTATACATTGAACATCTAGGAGGACATAACGTAGCCTTGCCTAACGCTCTGCTTAATATTAAACCAATCACTCACTTGTCCATTTACTCTTACACTCGCTTTACTACCATTATATATTGCTTTTATTGCTCTTAGAAGCCAAACATTCACTCCATACTCTTTCAGAACTTCTCAAAGTTTAGATCTGTTTACCTTATCGAAAGGTTTTTTCAGATCAACAAATGCACAGAAAACTTTTTTTTAACTCACAAACTTTTTTCTATGATCTGCTCAAACTAAATATTTGATCAGCACATGATCTCCCTGGCATAAATCCACATTGTACTTCCCAGATCTTTTCCAAAGTTATTCTCATGACCTTCTCAATGAATATTCTTGTAAATACTTTTTCCACGGTACCTAAGTAGGCTAATCGCTCTATGACTAGTACTGTCTAATTTATCACCCTTTCCCTTATAGATTGGGACGATAATCGCCTTTCTCCAATCATTTGGAACTTCACCATGCACAGCACATGTATTTATAAATTCGCTCGGCCACACAAGCAAATATCTAGCCTCACCATTCTTTAGTTTTTTAATCACATATATTGTGTCGATATTGATCCTTCATCCGCTACCTACATGGGGCTTGTCTAATGTATGGTATTCTCTTGAATATGAAGGTTGTTATGCTCCATAACTTGACCTTCATACAATTTCTTGAAAAAATCTCTAATACAGTCTTTCACTTTGTCCGAATCCCATACTGTTTCACCATCAGCTTTCTTGATTCCGACTACCTTATTGCTAGAACTTCCTTTCCTAATCTTCTTAGCCCATTTTCAAAATGATTTCTTATTTCCTTCAAAGCCTTTTTGCATTTTTTCATCTTCTTCCGCTTTGATTTTGTTCTTGATTTCTCTGACAAGTATCTTGGCTTTTCTGTTTTCATCCCTATAATCATATTCCAATCTACTTTTCTCCTTATCACTAACTTTGAAATCTTTAGAGTAATATCAAATCCATGGATTGATCCTTGTGAAATCCTTTGGACTGCTTTAAAATCTTCAATATCTTTTAAAATTCCTCAAAACGTTTGAAAGATTTGAATATTCCATAAAATAATTTAAATCCTTGGGAATCCTATAAATTCGCTCACAGGAAAAGGCTGGGCTCATTTCAAGTCAGATATTGACACAAAATTTGGAGCAGCATTTTTAAGTCAAAATAGATGTAAATTGAATTGTTAAGTAGAAAAAAAATACATTAAGTTGCTTCAGCAACGACTCAATTGCGACCTGAATAAAAGAAGACGTAGCAAAAGCAAGCCTAGCTTTTTTCTTTGCTTAAAAGCTGTTGAAATCCTTTACCATACTTTCAAATTCCTCGAAATCTGTTGAAATCCTTTGAAATCCCTGGAAATATTTTGACCTCTTCAAAAGAAAATGCATATGTAGGACCGATCTGCAAGACGACCGATTGGTAAATCCCAGTCCGCTTCTGGTCATCCAAATAGAATTGCAAACGATATTTTATGTACAGAACAAAATAAGACTTTTTTCGCGAGTAATATTAAGATGTTTTGATACCAATAAAAAATTGAATGGAAGACACCAGAAATCTTTTATTTTTTATGTCTAATTAACAATTTTTTGTGAATTACAAAATGAGTTACAGAAGTGAAGAGTCGATACTTCACCTTTAGCGTCTTAAAGGTACTTTCCAATACTTCACAAATTCGTTTGATGACGAAAATCTGTGGTCAAAGTGTTCTCTTTTGAATGACCTTTCACACTAAAATGGTTTCATCGACAAAAATAGGAACAAAAAAAACGTTTATAATTTATCAAAGTACTGATTTTGTCAGATATGTAAAGAATAATGAAAAAATCAATGTTAAAAAGTGAAGATATATATATATATATATATATATCTAGAGATGTGATGATATGAGGATTACAAAATTCTAAAAAAATAATTGTAACGCAATCAAAATAGTTGTAATAACGACTTTCATTTCATAATTTCAAATTTTCCGTGACTCAAATTAAATGCGTATACGACCATATCTGACCAAATCAGAAAGTTGAGGTAGCCGCTGCTGATGCTGCTGGTGCGGGAAGACGAAACCATATATACCAGCTATTTCTGTTGTCATTAAATGATGTCGGTGGGGAAAATGCACTTCTATTATAAACATTCGCTCCATCCTATCAAACACTGGATGAAGAAGACCATCCTGGTTGATCTCGATGCCAACGTAGTGCAGACCTTCTGTATCTTCCACAAGTCGATAGCGTACTGAAGGTAATCCTGGCAACTGCAATGGTACTATGTGATGGTCAGCATCTTCGTAAAAATGAAAATCTAAGCCGAGAATATCATCAAGGTCATCAGCGGGTGCGTCGGACGACGATAAGCTCAATTCTGTAAGGAAAAATGGAATTGAATTAATTTTCATACTTAAAATATGGCTATGGAGAGAAGGGGTTTTCATTTGAACAATTTCGAATAGAAAATAAATATATACTGCGATGGGGAAGTTGTATGAAAGGGTATTACACTCAAACCCCGGTTCAGAGACTGTGCCGGGGGTACCCTCAGTGGCCTCGGTTTCCAAATCGGGGTTCTTCAAACCGTAAACAATCAGGGACGTGCGAACCTTTTCCTAATATTACGCAATCTCCGAACGTGAATTCGAACCTGAGTACACGCGCACTGCGCCTTTACCTATATGCTGCTGGCGTTTCACGCTTGGTTGAATACCGTCTCTTGTCCCGCGCACCGGAGAAACTGGGCGGACCAGCAGTCGGCCAGCAGTTCTAGGAGTCTTTCAACCGGGGGTTTCTAAACCGGGGTTTAAGTGTAATATGGAAAATGAAAATATATACTATGACGACTCCCAGAACATTCAAAAGATTATCAAATGAACTTCCGGATAGAACCTCATGTTACGTTTCGAGACCAATCTGGTCTCATCATCCGACCTTACTTATTACAATTACAAAATTTGGTAGAAAATTAATTAGTGCATAAGTAGCCAAGTGAGAAAATATTGTTAAGTTTTTGGTAAAAAATGACACGTTGGCTTTTCTATACTTGACTTTCTATGCACCAATTAATTTTCTCTCAAATTTTCTTAATTATAATAAGTAAGGTCTGATAATGAGACCAGATTGGTCTCGAAACATAATACTCAGTTTTAACCGAAAGTTCATTTAATACACTTTTTAATAGTCTGAAAGCCTATATCGTTTCATTTACCGCATTCGCTAGTTTCTCTTCAGAAACTGTCCTTTTCAAAATTGAGCAAAAAAAATACATAAACTATTTTGAAAAAACTTTTCTTCAGTAATTATAATTTACATATTTTTAGTGCTCTTTCAATTTCAGAAGAAAACCAAAAATATTTACAAAGAAGCAACTTCCCCTTTCAAGGAAAAATCCTGAGACTTTTTTATCCTCACTTCAGATAATTACGTTGCAGCGTTTTAATCCCCTCGAAAAAATAATTCATTTGCCGACAGATAAATTTGATAGCTGTGTAAACAATTGAGAGCAATTTTATCCGCAACGAAACAATCTGAGTTTAGGATGAAAAAATTGGGATTTTTATGTGCTAATGCACTTGAAATTATACATATTTTTCTATTATATTTACCAATGGAATTAAGAAAAACCGCTACAGTGAAGAGTAGAATACCAAGAACGAAATTCATCTTCTCTGGATGGTAGAAACTGATTGTGGAGACGATTGTTTGATTACGATATATATATAAGGTAGTAGATATGTATCTTTCCTTGTTCTAAATTACACTCAGGTGTTAATTTGCAGCCATCCCATTTATGGCCAGTCTCACGGTTGTTTGCGCTTGAATATTTGTCTCCCCCCCCCCCCTCCATACCCCTGAGCGTTTCTTGACAGCCTGCACTCAAGGTCTTCGCTCGGTCAGTCAGCGACGTATCAGAAGTTACGTATTAGAAGTTACGCATATCGCGTCTTTTTGCGCATATACTTTTGTACGTACCGGGTTCAGAGATTATATGTGGCCCTGAGTGTTCACATTTTTATTAGACTCCCAATTTTGTCCCACCAGACCCGAAGCTGGCCACGGATTACGGATTGGCACCTGAGTGTACATCAAAGTTTCGTTCAATTGTCAAAATTATCATCTCGGCTCGTTCGTTTCCACGAGAGTATTAGTTTAACTGAGCTTTATGTCAATTTGGTTATCTTCATAGAGAATGTATTTCTCTTTCTAAACGTAACCGCTTTAATTACACTAGTTCACAAAATTAAAAATTCTTTCTGCCCACCACATCTTAATATGATTTTTTAATGTATTTTGGCCCACTGAAGACGAAAGTCAGACACAAATATTTTTTTATGAAAGCGTTTTCGAGATATCAATGTTCGAATTTTTTCCAATTTTTAGAGTTTTTTCGACATTTTTAAGTATGTCTCCAGTTCTAATTGACCGATTTACCTAAACGGGCACTCAAATTGAAGGCAACTAAATCCTGTACAACTTTCTTTTCTGAAGTTGTCAAATCGGCCCAGCGGTTCAGATGCTAGCGATTCAAATAAGTCGAAAAAGTTGTATTTTTTGGCAAAAATCAAGGTGAAAAATTCATATATCGTCCTGGAAAGAATAGAAATCGCAAATATCAAGTTGTAGAGGATTCAGTTGCCTTCAATTTGAGTGCTCGTTTGGGAAAATCGGTCAATTAGTACTAGAGGCATACTCAAAAACGTCGGAACAACTCTGAAAATTGAAAAAAAATTTGAACATTAATATCTCGAAAATGCTTCCATAAAAAAATTTTTGAGTGTGATTTTCGTGTTAAGTGGGCCACAATACATGGGAAAATCATAGTGAGATATGATGAGCAAAATGGATGTAGACTAGTGTTATTATCCACGTGCGACAATTTGAAATACAAAATAACAAGAAGTGAATTTTATCATGAAGGAAATCTAATGATTATAAAAATATTGAATAATAATATAGAAATTACTTTGCCGTGTCAACACTTTTTCTATACCATTTGATCTTTTCTAGGTTTAAGCAAAAGTTTTTCAAATAAATGTTAATAAATTATTAAAAATCTGCTAAGCGCACTTTAAAGGACATAAAATATAAATTTTCTACAAAGTTTAGATACTGACACATAAATTTCAATAATAATCATACTAAAAAATTATTATTAGGAATCATCAGAAATTGTTTAAATATATTTTGTCATTAATTTAATATTATTGAGTATTTGATGGTTGCTTTCTAAGAAATATGTTGCAGAAACAATTTTTAAATGAGATTCAATGTATCTCCAAGAGTAAAATATTTTGTCAATTTTTCTAATAAGTATTAGTGATCTATAATAAATTATTGATTTCCTTCAACATTGAATTAATAATTGAAGTCAAAGAACACGCATTCAGGCCAAATCGAGTCGATTTCAGTCAAATTTAAGGTATCATGTGAATGATTTCTTCTCTAGAAAAAATCTCAGAGATTTGGATATTTCGCAGTAGAACCTTGAGGATACCGATGTACGACAAGCACTTAGGTTTTCGCTATCATAAGACCTTCATAAAACTAATCCATCTGAACATTTCAAAAATTATTATTCAATTATTTACATGCATATATTTATTTGTGATAATTCTCATATTTACGTACAGTAGTATTACTCTAATGACAATTCTAAAAATGCTGTCTGTCTTTACGTATCACGTCAAGGTTACGAGATACATGTTAAATATGATACACCGTGATTTTTTCGAAGTTGATTTTATATATTTGTAATTGTGCAAATCCGTAGATTCTGATTTTTTAACTTTGGCATTTCTCATTTGGAAATTGAAGAAAGAATTTTCATTTGCAGCTCTCACATCTGACCACTGCTTACGAGTACTACAAAAACCCTTTCTATCTGGTTTGCTACCCAGATGCTCCTTTAAGGCAACCTCTGTAGTTCCTTGCTATTTAGGAAGATTTCGATTATATTTGCGAAACCAAGTTTATGAGTCTTCAGAAAATTTATGAGGCCTACTACTCGATCTCTGAAAAGTGCTACCTGGACACTTTCCGAGAAAAATCTCAGAAGCTTCACTGAGTCTCAGAAAATCTAGTGAATTTCCAGTGATTCTGTATCGGTAGGGTTCCACATACTTTAGCACATGTGTATGTTTTCCAACGCGTTTTTGGGACAAATAAAGATCGAATTCCCATCTCCAACCCGTTGGACGTTAGAATTTGATACTGAGAATTCTAATAAAAAAGAAATGTGACCTGTCGTCTGGGATGATGCTAAAAAACTGCTTGAAACTGTATTAGAAAGACATAATTTTGTTGATGACTATCTCGTTAAAGTAATGGCAGATGGTGGCCAGGTTTTTTTTTTAAATTTGCTTGTCAATAATTCCTCACACACCAACTGAGACTGATTTGGAAAATGATATACCTAAAAAACAAAGAAGA
>JAUMHM010000051.1:2700009-2711193 GCA_032362435.1 Melikaiella ostensackeni | reverse complement strand
TGGGTCATTTAAGGCACAAGCTTGATTTGAAATCTTTCCTCCTCAGAAACACAGTGATCAATCGCGGCGTCCCTTTGCAGTTCAGTTCCCACTACCAAGAAGTTTTTTTTAGGGAAGAGAGTCAAACCCCGTTATCTCTGGGTTTCGGAGATACTTGAGCAGGAAAATTTGACTGGGTCGTAAACGACCCACCTGTGTGACAAAGGGTTATTGGACCAGCAAAATCCACGCCACTGTGAAGAAAGGCTCGACTGCGCTGCCCATGATTAGATAATAGACTTCCCGTGAGCTGCGTGGCGGTGGCAGCGCCATAACGAATACATAATACGCATCGTAGTATACGAGACTTTACAATCTGATGACCTCGCAGAATCCAAAATTGACGTCTCGGGGTGGCAATGGTAAGCTGGGCAAGCCCATGATAGGTACGGTGGTGGCAACTATTGAAGACCAGGTCAATGAGCGGAGACATCCCTGGCAAGATATATGGATGCCTATCATCAGGATCTAAAATGGAATGTTTCAGACGACGAGCTGCCGAACGTCTAGGAAAGGTTTAAGCTTGATTAGCGGATCAAATTTTGGCATCTTCTTTTTTTTCATCCAAAATATTGGAGATGGTAGAAGAGAAGTGGGCCTGCTGAAAGCTTTGAACCCAGTACAGTCGATCATGATTGAGCTCTGTTGGAATGAGGACTCAAGGATGCGCATAAGGGTACGACTTATGATTTTGCGTTTCTCCAGATTATTGATACATTGAATGCACCATGCAGTCACTCGAGTTATTTTTCCTAGTGAGGATGCACAGTGACCGAGACGTTCCCACATTTGTGGATGAGCAACTGTCATCTGATGGATGACAACACGTCGTTCCAAGTCAGAATCGACGTCAAGACTCGGATCAAAGGTAATCCAAGGAAGAAAGGTCTCTAAAAGTCGATCTGGACTAACCCACCAGAGCGAATGAGCCCCGAGCTGCTTGGCACAGAGGTGTTGAGTAGCACAGTTCGCAGGATTTTCGATCCCAGGTATGTGATGCCAATAAGCATTTGGAACGGAATTTGGATATAAGATACACGGTTAGCTACAAACGTATACCTACTACAGGGAGGACTTCTCAATCATGCAATCACGTTCATGCTATCAGTCTAGAGATGCACCTTGACGTGAGATGGTTCTCAGACAAAGAACAGCAGCATACGCTGCCCATCCAATCTTAAGCAGCCGGAGATGCTGCATAATAATCTTGAAGACTATGATGACTGGTGATATTAATCCTAGAGGATCAAACAGTTTTGATATGTCTGATGAGACTCTTTCCTTAGTAGAATGTGCTGTACGGGTAGCTACGTTTGTACGGAATTAAAATTCATCCTCTGTTGGCTGCCACGTCAATCCTGGAGTATGAAACTCATCTCCGTCGTGCCATGAACGGGACTGAGATTTCGCCTTCCAATCTTCAGGGACTAATTTTACGAGTGCAACCTCGTTGGATGCCCATTTGTGTAAGGGAAATCCGCTCGATTATAACAAGTTGATAAGGTCCTGCTGCAATGTCAAAGCCGATTCCACGTCGTCAGCACCCGCCAAAACATCGTCAATATAGATATGACGGAGCAGGATGGAGGCAACTTGAGGCCACCGATATTCTCCGTCCGTGACGAGTTGGTGAATGGTGCATAACGCCAAGTAGGGCGATAAGGATAGTCCAAATGTGACGTTGGTCATCCGACAATCCTGGATTGGTTCGTTTGTGGGGTCGAATCTACACAAAATGCGTTGGAAGTTTTGATCGTCAAGATGAATCTTGATTTGAAGAAAAATCTTTTCAATAACAGCTGAAAAGACCACTGCAAACATTCGCCATCGAAGTGAGATGTCCGATAGCATCTTTGTCCAAAACAATTTTTACGTATTCCCTTTGAACACACGAATTCCTGGCGCTGGCCGAGAGATTCAGCCTTACATCCTTCGCAGAAAACCAAATAATGATTCTTCTGACAGACGATGCAGCTAACATTCGTTGAAGGTTTCTTGTCAGGCTTCCTTGAAGCTTTATGTGCCTTCACGGAAGAATTAGTTTTTTTTTTGAGAACTCTTCGCCGATGACGAGATTGTTGAATTCTGAAGACCAGCTGAATGGCCTATGGAGTGCCTTAATTCTGATCGTGAGAAAAGTCTTCAGCTGATCAATCGTCTATGGTTCCACTTCTCCTCCGATTAAGGTTTTCTAGTCCCGGCGGGAATGTTTGTCAAATCTGTGAACTGTAATATAGGTCAACCAATCATCCCATTTTCCAACGGGACGCTTAAGTGCAATCAAAGCACCGATGGTTTCTGTTGTTCTATGTAGGAGCTTCTTCAGTTCCGAGGCAGATTCCGTAGATACCGGCTGTAGAGAACATAATGCGGCAATCTGAGAACTCACTAACAACTGAGTATTTTGATATGTCTCAGTCAGTAGATCCCATGCACGAGCGAAGTTCTCAGAAGTAGTTACATAAATCTTGATTTGAAGAAAGATCTTTCCAATATCAGCTGAAAAGACTACTGCAAACATTCGCCACCGAATGTTTGTTTTTGAATAATGCGATCTTGCAACATTTGTAGTTTACAGATTTGCCACGACAATCGCATTAAATAAATCACGGTAATTCGGACAATCCAAATGATCTCCCGAAAATTTGGGAAGCTCGATCTTCGGAGGGTCCGGACCATAACCGTGATTCGCTTGTTGAACCTGAGCTCCTTGATCACAGGTTGAAGATGGTTGTCGATCATACGCCTCCATCTTGTCCACGAATTTACCCATTTAGAGTAAATAGAGTTCCTCTGTTTAACTGAAAAGATCCTTAGAGAAGTACGACAATTACACATTCTCCCTTGTGTATAAAGAGAGTACCTGTTGATGCTTTTCCTGGTATTGATCCCATTTCTTATCTAGATTCTGCATGCGAGCTTTACATGCTCCACATGTAAGAATAGCAGCACCTCATTTTTTAAAATTGATATAAGCTCGTTATTTCACACCGTTCAATTTGGTTTGTTTGGCGATGAGTTCATCAATTTCCTCTTCAGCCATTTTAAATGGTAACAGCTGAATAATTTGAGGAAAAATAACACCACAATAAAGCAAATAATATTCAAGTCGGAGAAAGAATATAGGCTTGAATATATAAATTGGTACTCAATAACCAAACACTGACAGGCGTAGCAGTAAAGTAAATGATTTGAAATGCAAATTTAAATCTAGAATGATACATACTTCAAGCTTTAAAATACACTAGAGCTCCAATATGAGCCCAGTTTCGGGGGTTTGCAATTAATTATAAGGTACAGGTAGAAATCGTAATAAATAACAAAAAATGGAACGAATATAATGATAATCACGCTAGTGGTTTGACGAACACAAGAAAACATAGATTTAAAATGTAACAAAGAACAAAGCTGCGTTTATTCGCATAGTTAAAATTAGGTTTACATGGTCTCGAATTTACTGTATGGAAACACTCGTGACTCTCTGATTACGTTCTCGAGTTGAGTGCGAAGGAAAGCGTAGTAGAAAGCTCCCGTGCGCCTTTTTAAAAAATCCTTAAACGTGGGAGGCCGGGAAATCGACACGTACACCCAGAATTTGCATGGTGATACCGAAATTCGGAACACTGACAAAACAACTGATGACATGAAGAAAATATGTAGCATGATTTGAAAATATAATAAGTAAAAATTGTTTTAAACTGTTTAATTAATTTCAACATGTAAAAAAGCACTTGTAAAATTGAATTAAAATTGTTTAAATAATCAAAAATTAGTCGCTAAGTTGAAAAAAAATCAAAATTGACCAATTTACCAATCCACAATAACTTATACAAAACATATTTTTGAGTAATAATAATCTTAATATTACGTAAAAGTCCTAATTAGCACTTAATAGGTGATTCTTCGGGCCCCCATAAGAGGGTCCTAAAATTGCATAATATCAACAATTACGTCTAATTCTTATTCCTTAAAATATTCTGAACAGGCAGCTTTAATGTAGTTAAATTTGTGACAAATTTTCGCGTTTATGTCGCATATTAACAAAAAGTTACCCTTTTCTCATGTGAAATCAATGGGAAACTTTATGGTCTTCGAAGCACGTGTTAACAACCGCTTCCGCTTAAATATGCATTTTTTTGGGGGGTATTCGAAGATAACTGGGGGGGGGGGGAGAAAAAATGGATTTTTTTCACAATGCAAATGAGGGCCACCCTAATACAGATAGCTTTTGCATGCGGAGAGCAGGACTGACTTTGAATAGGATTTCCGTCCTTATAATATTGCGTCCAATACCTTAATCAATTAAGCATGAATTACATTTTTTATTTAATTTTTTACTGTAATGTATTTCTCACTGAAAATTGAAAATGAAATTTTTCGATCACTTTTAACAAACTCGAAACATCTCCTAAACTAGGGTTCAGATGGGCGTAGACATATTTCTGATATAAATTCCAGAAAAAAGTGTTTCTAGCTTTGATGTAACGAAAATAATTTTTATTAAAAATCAAGTACACTTGATCTGGTGCTCCCACTCCCACAAGCAACATCGTCCTGCTCACGTTGTGCCGTGTCACCTAATTCCGGTGGTATGTGTAAAACCTAAAGAAATCAGAAACTTCTTTAGTGATTTAAATTAAGTTTCTTTGTTGATATACAATGCAACGAAACTAACGTAAAAAAGTATCGGTTTATTAATAAGTATATAATAAAAGTACCTCTATGAGAAACTTTTTCCGCCTTAGTTTGAACGCCAAGTCCATGGAATGTGGACAGTGGGGCGCCAAAGTGTTGAAGGCAGAAAGTTTCTTTATATGCAGCAAACCATGATAGTCCTTAAAGATTGGATTCGCTTCCTTTTCAGAACCATCAAATGATTCCAATCCAACTACTGTGTCAACAAGATGCTCTAACCGATCTACCAGTGCACCCTAATTTAAACGAAATAATCATAAAACATCAACAGATAACTTATTTACAATCAAATTAAATCAGGGTCGGAGGAACAAATTTTTCTCAGGCGTGGAGTTCTGTGATGATTGGAGAGTGGGGTGAGAAGAAGGGGGTGGGAAGAGGGGTATATTAGGGGAGTTCCTAAATTTCAGGTGTGGAATTCCACACCCGGTCTAGCTCCAGGTGTGGAGTACTTCACACACTCCACACAGTTCGTGCCGACCCTGACTTGAATAAACTTTAGCATGGAGCTTATTGGTAATTAAGCTAGATGAAATTTGAAATTTAAAATTTAACCAGTTAAATCATTCAAAAATTCAAATTTAAAATAATCGATTGGACTCCACGGTGAGCCTCAACCAATTTCAACCTAAAAGTCTTTGCACTCGCTGGTTTTTTGCAGAATGTGACTATAGGATGATGTGAAAGTTTTTTAAGCACAAAATGAAAATCACCTGTGGAGTCCTTTTTTCAAAAATCATCTTCTTGGAATTTTTTTCATAATATGCGGATTCTGGATACTGGGTGTCATTAGTCGTTAAAAATTGAGTGAAACGGTCTTATGGAAGAATTTTATAAAATGAACACCTGTCGATCTATGGAGGTGGAGCCGCAGTCAGGACACTTGGGCCACAAAAGAGAATTGAAGACAAGATCAGCAAAGTAAGATGCAAGCTGAGCTGGTTGACAGAAAACAGGAGAGGCAACAGAGCCTAGAAGCTGACTCTTCACGTGGCAGACATTTTTTGTTCACGCAATATTCCGTCTACAACATCGGACGTGACGTTGAACGAATTGACAGACTCCTTTCGGTAGAGACATAATGACTGCTTGATTGCGCAGATACAAGAAGCCCAACACCAGGAAAGATCAAACAAGGCCTTTCAAGCAAATGAGAAGAGGTTCGATCGGAAAATCCGTGAAGTTTAAAAACAAGAGCTGGTGTTCGAAGTTCCACGAGTGGCTGACATGACTGGCTATTGAGAAGTATGGGGGAAGAGTAACCAACGCAATCTGGAAGCAGTGTGGTTCAACCTCGAAAGGTATCGAATGTCAGACATTTCAGAAATGGAGGTTATCAACACCACAATCAGCGACGTGCCTATGTTCTAAAGAGGGCGAAAGGCTGGCAAGCACCTGACCCAGATATGAAATACAACTTTTGATATAAATACCTTAAAAAGTGTACGGGTCCCTGGCTAGGTGCTATCAGAATAATGATTCCCAAGAAACCAAATACCCAGAGCCCATCGGCCTGTTGACCGATAGCTTGTCTTCCAACTGTATACCATTGTCTGACAGCCATTATCTCAGACAATGTGTATATTTACTGCTATGTCAACAACACCCTCGCGGAATAGATATAAAAGGTTATTCTGCAGCAACTCCCGGGAAGGCAAGGATCTAGTTACGGTCAATAATCTTGGGTGAAGCAGGTGCAAAAACTTCAGCGCAACCTGCACATGACATACATCGACTGCAAACAAGCTTCTCCCTCGTTACTCCACGATTACATGCTTGAGATTCTCAAGATCTGTCCATGCATGATTTAATTTTTAAATCACGCCATTTCCTATGGAGCACAAGGCTCAGGTAATCTGACCGTGAGTTACCGAGTACTACCCTTAACACAACATGCCCTATGAATACAGTTTAAAGAAAGGAGGATGGGATATAACCTTACCCACTTGCCTCACATGGCCGCATTTGTCAAGCGCCTGAAAGCCATTTTGGAAATTAGTCTCAATTCGGCCAACTAAATCAGGGCCATTAACATCTAAGCGATTCCGTTCCTAACCTACTCTTTCAGGCTTATCAAATAATTTAACACCGACATGGACCAATTTAACAGATACATTCATGTGCAGGTGACAAAATACCGAAAGCACCCCAAAATTTCAGCAAGTGACATGATAGTCCTACCACGCTGCTAGGGCGGCAGAGGCATGCTGTGTTTCCATTAACTGTGTGTATCGCAGATCACGCAGTTGACCACCTACTTTTATGGTAAGCGGTATATCCCACTCTATGACAACATCACACAGAAATGAAGAAAAAAGCTATTTGTGATAAAAGTGCGCAAAATACAGTAAGAGAGTCGGAGCACCCGGAATTACCAAGAGCATGTACTCCATTCCAACGTGGAGGATCGGTGCTAGCTGCGTGGTGATCCCAATGAATCCATCAAGCACATCATTGATGGCTGTAGTTCATCACGAGTATACTCCCAAACACAATGATGTTCCTGGGATCAGAAACCAGCAGGTCGCCTTCAACCTGAATCTGCTGCAAGAATGGTTGCCTTTTTACAAGCACGTTCCAGCAGCGGTCCTTGGAACCGAGAACTGCTGTCTGTATTAGGAAAAGACTTTCCTAATTGGCCATACGGCTGTTCACAATAGGCCGGACATTGTACTGCTTGATAAGCGATCATAATACGTCAATATCTTCGACGTGACAGTTCCTCTTGATAGGAACATTCAAGAGGGCTATACGACCAAGATCCAAAATTATAGCCTTTTAGGGCAAGAAATCCTAGGACTTGATAGAGTCATTGATACAGTCCAAAAGAAAGTTCTACTGAACACCTGCCGCATAGTCTGAAACTTTTAGGACTACCAAGAAGAAAGAGGCTCGTCTTTCGGACTGTTTCGTAAGACCATTCCCCAAATATATAAACTCCACTATTTATTTTGAATACTGACTCATTTTCATTTTAAAGTGTTTTGTGTTTGTAGAACATTTTTTGCTTCGTCTCCTCGAAGATTAAGATTGGTTGCATCACATACCGGTAGTTGGCGCGGCAGGCAAGTTTATGTTCGGTCGCACCAAGTCGTAGAGCGTTTGAAATCAAAATTGTTAATAATCAAATTTTAAATAATAAGTTAATAAAAGAATTACACTCGAACTCTCATAAAAGCCCATCCAGTTTAAGAATTACTAGAACTGCTGGCCGACTGCTGGCCCCCACAGTTTCTCAGCTCGCGGGGCGAGAGGTGGTGTTCAACGAAGCGTGAAACACCAGCAGTGTATAGATAAAGGCGCAGTGCGCGGGTACTGACATTCGTACTCACGTTTGGAGATTTCGTAATATTAGGAAATGGTTCATACGGCCCTGACTGTTTTCGTTTCGAGGAAGCTGGTTTAGGAGCAAGGCCAGTGCGAAGCAGCTCCCGAAACTGTCCTTATATTGGAGTTTAAGTGTACAACCAAAAAATATCCTATGGATATTGGATATCCCAGGGACAGCTGAAGGATATTTAGAAGATATCCAATATTCATAAGATAGCCTGTGATGTTTTTGGGGCATATTTGGGATATTAAATCTTTCCAAGCTGCACGGACAAAAAGGTTTCGAGTTATTGGCACAAATTACCTTTTTTACTAAAAAGATTGATTGACGTCGTCGAAAGTGCTATTTTTATTTTTAGTTTTCGCCACTTTCCATGATCACTATCGAAATCATAATCTTCAACCAAAAAAAAGCTGAAAATACTGAGCATGAACTGATGAACTGTGTTGAATTTTTACAAAACAGAATGGAAAAAATTGTCATTCAAATAAATTGTAACAAATTCTATCGTCTGCTGTCAGGAACTACAATTTTCAGCTATACAGACATGGTAGTTTCCGAAGAAATTAAGAAATGGTTGCAAATGGTATTCAATACCATTTCACATGTCAATAATCGCGCTTCCAATGATTATTTTGAGAGGATAATAGTACGTGCTTTACTCCACGTGAACGTGCTAGAATCAATCTTTCTCAAAAGAGATTTTGATCCTCAAGGATATAAAGCATGGTCCTGGCCAGCTATCAGCATCAGGATTTCTGATGATGTCCCACTTTTGGCTAACAGCTGTTTTATATTTTGAATAGCACTCAAACTCTTTGATGAGCTGGATCGGATTGCTGACCTATGTGCTAAATGTCACACTTTGTGAATTTCGTGATCAATTTAAAGGTGGTGACGCTCAAAATATTAGAATATTACTTGCACATGAAAATGGTAATTTTCATCATTTCTATATAGGTTAGAAATTCCAAATGCTTGCGCAGGTGTTACCATTTCAAATAGTAAAATTTATAATTGAAATGACAAAAATCTCCATTTGTGAATAGCACCGATTGGGTTCCGGCGACAAGCTAGTGGTCAAACTTACGGTTTGACATAATCGCAGCGATATCGATCTTTCCACATTCTAAGACATCTTTTAAATCGAAAGAAGAATCGATATCCGCGACATTATATCCGCAACTAAGAAACTAATGAATGGTAAGGCTGCTGGTACGAATGGTATCATCGCTGAAATGCTTAAGAGCAGTGGCGGATATTAGTTTAACGATCTGAGCGAATTTATGAATATGTGTGCTGAGAATGGTGAAATTCCAAATGATTGGAGAAAAGCAATTATCACTCCACTCGTCAAGGGAAAGGGTGATAAAGGCGACTGTAATAATTGTAGAGCGACTAGCCTACAAAGTACCCTAGGCAAAATATTCACTAAAATACTTACTGGTAAGGTCATGGGAATAACTAAAGAAAGGATCTGGAAAGTCCAATGTGGATTTATGCCAGGGAGATCATGTGCGGATCAGATATGTAGCTTGATACAGATCATATAAAAAAGTTTAAGAGTAAATAAAAAAGTTTTGTGTCCATTTGTTGATCTGGAGAAAGCTTCCGATAAGATGGATAGAATCAAACTTTTTAAAGTCCTGAAAGAGTATGGAATGAATGGTTGGCTTCCAAAAGCAATAAAAGCAATATATAATGATTGTACAGTGAATGTAAGAGTATATGGAGAACTAAGCGATTGGTTTGGTATTGAGCAGGGCGTTAGGCGAGGCTGCGTTATGTCCTCCTGGATGTTCAATATATACATGGACAAATATCGAAGAATGGCTTTCTTAGACGAACAAGGTGTGGATCTCAGAACAGTGAAAGTGCGTGGACTGGGTCTTAAGATTAATGTGATGAGAAAAAAAAAATTGTGTTTGAAAGAAGGGGTGAGAAAACAGTATGCAGCATTGCCTTGAATGAAGAGAGGATAGAACAAGTTCATAAGATTGTGTATCTTGGAAGTTTATTTACTGCTGACGGAAAGATAGAAGCAGATATATCCAGACGTATAAACGACGGTAAAAAGATTATCGGCAGTGTACAAGCTATTACTAGAAGTAAAAATGTAATGAATAAAGCTAAAATTGTAATATATAATTCTCTGCTTGCACCCTCTGTGTTGTATAGTATCGAGACCGAGACGTATCAAGAAAAAGATAGGGATAAAGTGAACGCAGTTGGCAAGCAATTCCTGCGGAATATGTGCGGTAAAACGCTAATGGGTAAAGTCAGTATCGAGTGGGTTCTCAAAGAGTGTGGTGTAGAAAAAACATTGATTGACAAGAGTGAAAGAAAATTGCTGAGATAGTTCGGTCATGTTGAGAAAATGAATGAAGGACGTTTAACGAAGGAAGTGTATTCAAGTAAGGGAATGTAGACCGAAGAAAGAGTGGTTGGAATGAATGAATGAGGCTACAAAGCGAATAGATATGAAGAGTCGTAGAAACACAAGAGCTTGCATCAAAAGGTGTATGGATGTAAAGGAATCAAAAGATGTATGCAAAGATAGGGATTACGGAGGACGATTGCTTAAAAGAAGAAGAGTGACGCCAAAAATGAAAGATTTTGGATACAAATGGACCCTTGTGGATAGCTTTGCTCAGTGGAAATATTTAGGATGAAGAGTATGGATCTTCCCATGTGTTTATTAGTCAGTTTAAGTGAATTTTATGTGTGAATCGTGAGGTATCATGGCTCTGTGAAGCTTTTCACCCAAGGTGATTGCTAGAGAGATTGATGAGCGACCCGTGTCGGAGCGGTGTTGTGGACAGAGTGTGTCGCTTGAATGAGCAGCACGCGACTTCTTGATTGATTTTAAACCTATCCCTTCTCCTACACATTCCTTATTTACCCCTACCATATAAATTCCTTGATCCCTGGTTGTATAAAGAGACTAGAGCCAAACGAGTAACGCTTACCCCGAAAGGGATTCGGCTTAATGGCATAATAATAATGATAATAATAATGATGGCAATAATAATAATAATAATAATGCACTTGGCTGCAACCCAGCCCGTGGATGGTGGGGTAAAAATTATACCAGACTACCCAATATGTCTAATTATGCA
>JAUMHM010000051.1:2667503-2678384 GCA_032362435.1 Melikaiella ostensackeni | reverse complement strand
ACACATATTTATATATTTTTATTCTATTACTAAACCTTAAAAAAAATTAAAAACCTCCACGCTGTCCAGGTACTGGGTCACGGCCCGTCAATGGGACAACTACCTTAAATGCTTCATCGGTGAGATAGCTATCGAATTTCGGGACACATTGCGATTTTGGACCCGCTCGACCCGTGTCGCGCGGGCCCATGAAAGCATGTAAAATGCAACTTTAGAGGTGGGTGTGGAAAAAAAGTGATTATGATTTGCCCAGAATTGAAACAAAACCGCACTGACTCTATATTCTACGGAATCTGGGCGCGAAAATTCCGCGGTGAACCACGTGCTCTATGATGCTAAAGGTATTTTAAAAGTTGACTCAATAAAGATAATTTGAAAGAACAGGCGATAATGCGATAGAGCAAAAGAGGGCATGAGCATCTAAATTACGAATGTTCCATCCTGGACGGTGAAAGAGAATAGTATATCATGCATCGAGGTAGGAAAGCAGGCGTTTTTTTCGAGTGCGATGTTCGCAGAACAAATCGCATGCATTTACGGCGTCCGCCGTGACGATTGACAAGATCCTGCGTTAGAAAGCAGCGCGATAAAAGTGTTTTTCCCTGTCAGCGAGTTTTTTTTCGTACTCCTTGAAAACCCGCGTTTTTCATGCTTGTGTTGAAAAGAATATCTTTCCGAATAACTACGGAGCGAAGATATGAAAACGTTCAGTCACTATGAGAACACGACGGAAAAGAGAGCAGCACTTGAGACAAGATGGTAACCCTTAGATTTTCCCATGATTTTTATTCAAGCCAAAGTTCTGATCATGCAGTAGATGTTGGTCAGTCAAATTAACCTCCTCTTAAAGGAGTTTCGTCCAAAACAAGCTGGATTCTGCTCTCATCGAAGCAATAAGATAAAGGTAGGAAATCATAAATAATAGGCTTAAGCAGAACTAGGGAGCTTAAAGTTTTGCTTTAAGGGCCGTACTTATAGAGGTCTCATTCGCTGTGTCAGGGAATGGTAATAGGCCTAAATTTTGACACCTGAATCTCCACACCAGATAGACCAAATGATTCAAGACATTTCTGGTACAACCTGGAATCTGAGGAGGCATTTTCAGAAAATAGTAGCAATTTTGGAGGAATCTAGAAAAATTTGAACTGTTCATTGGTTCATGGGGCCAGCAAAAACCTTCAATTTTCTTCAGGCGTCCCCGTTGATCATCAATGACCCTTGATGTCTCCAATATATTGAACACATAAATCTTTTTGGAACAAAAAAAACCGTTTCTTTATACATATTAGAATGCACATTTTAGTCAAATAAGTGATAAATACTAAATTTCCAATGAGGCATACGTATATCAGTCAGTTTGTAATATATACTCGTATGTCTCAGATTTTTGACAAAACTGAAATGTTTATATTTATTATGTGCTAAAATTTTAGTATGCGGGCACAAAATATGAAGAGCTCTGCAGTGGAGAAATTTTACTTCCCACGTATATTCAGAAAAATTTGAAATGTCGGTACGTCGACGGTGGTAATCCTTTTCTGAAAATAGCACCCTTCAAAGAAGAAGAAGCCTATCTGGATCCTAGGATTGTTGTCTACCACGACGTAATTTACGGAGAGGAAATAGAGGCTCTTGAAAGATTGTCAAAACCCAGGGTTTGTCGAACTTTATCATCTTTTTTCAATTGTTATTAAATTGTTATTAAATTAAATTGTTAAATTAAAAATAAAATTGTTAAATTGTTATTAAAAAAAGAGTATCCGGGTGATATGCACTTAACTCTGGGTTCAAGTCCAGTACCGGAAATTGTTTTTATGACCGTGACTCCGTTCCACGAATTCCTACGATGTTAACAAGTCAGGGCTGTATGGACCAGTGCTTCCAACGCGTCTCCACGCAGCACTGCACATGTGTCGCGCATGACGTCCGATTCGATATTTTTCGCGCGCTGTTCAAAACACTGAAAACATATTTTTTTGTTTATTATGAATAATGGCTTTTCAACTTACAGATTCATCCATCAGACCAGAATTTAAAATAACTAGATCACTATTCTGCAAATAAAAAATATACTTTAATAGAATGACAAATTATAAAAATTATGATATACTGTGAATATTCCATTAATTCATAAATGATAAGTATGATAAATAAATGAAGTGTATTTTTATTCGCAGAATAATGATTAAATCATTTTCAATTTTGTTCTAATGAATGATTCTATAAGCTGAAAAACCATTATTTAAAATTAGCAAAAAAATATATTTTTTAGAATTACATATATGTTTTTTCTACAAAATATGTATATAATTTAATTGTATGAAAATTCTAGCATGGGTCTTATTATATTTGTATTTGAAAAATGTTCAAAAGCCCAAACATAACCTTAAAAAAACTTGTTCTAATTGATGAATGATATGCGTTCAATTTGTCTAGGACAAGGGTAAACTATATATTCAGCTGAAAAGAGGAACAAATTTCGCTGTTACACGTTAAAATATTTGTTCGTTCGCTTACTTACTCTAAAAACTTGAGAACCGTTAAGCTTCTCGTTCAAAATGAGAGCTTCCTTTCTGATGATCGACCCCAACATTGGATCACCTCTGTCCCTCACTTGCCTAAAACAGCAACATTCAAAATCATATTATCACTTGCTTTCAACGATTTTTCCTTCAAATATTCATAAGTTTGAACTTTGTTTTTTAACTTTAATTCGCGAGCTATCACACACTTGTACATTCTCTCACAGATACCATATTTTTGTAAAATAGATTGTCCTAATATACTTGATTTCACTTTGTCTACAAGCTCATATTTCTCTTTGAATGTTGAATGCTTCCTTTATGACATTTTTGTAACGCATAACCGAAACACTGAGAGCAAACTGGAACGAGCTGACAAAACTATCCGATTAGGCACTGCCCGCTTTGTCGCTACGGTATTGCGTCATTGCGTCAAGGTCGCCGTACGGCTCTCCCGTCCCTCGAAATACCTCGTCCACGAATGCGAGCAGGCGAAATTCTAGAAAGGGCTTAAACCCAGGTGACTTCAATCCGGAGTTGAGTGTATATAGTGCAGAACTTCTAATTCTTGAAAGCCATCAAACATTCAGTTTCGTAGTATAGTAACTCCGGAACGTTCTGATTTTTAACTCACCTTTTAAGGATAAATAAATTCTCTTTTCCGCAGTTAGAAAGTGCAAAGGCGCAAAACCCTGCAACTGATGAACTGGAAGTTTCCGAAATAAGAATTTCCAAAAGTGCCTGGTTTGGAGATGAGGAAAATAAATACGTGAAGGATCTGAATCGTCGGGTGGAGCATATGACAAGCTTGACAGTCGACTCAGCCGAGCCACTTCAAATTGCTTATTACGGCATTGGAGCCTTGTATGAACCACACGTAGATTACGTACCAGTGAGTAAACTATGATCAAACTAATCTGGGCGAAGGTGATAGTTTATTGATACAATAATAACTTTGTAACTTTCCAGAGAGAGTACCTCAGCTCAGTCGAATATTTCAAAGAAAAGGGCTCTGGGAATCGTATAGCCACGGTTCTGTTTTATGTAAGTGAACAAATCAGCCAAGTGAATTGTTTTGAACGTTTCGTTTTTAGAAAATTGCTCCAACAGGGTGATCACTTATGTTTCAGCAAGAAAATCCCGGTGCTTTAAATTTTTTAATCCAATTCTTTCAAACTATACAATTAATAATTCAAAGTACTTGAGAAAGAATCTCCAAATAAACGAAACTAATTCTGAACAATTTTAATTTTGAAGGTATTCGAAAGTGAATAATCTCAAAGTAAAAATTTCAATATTATAAATTCAAAGCAGTTGGATAATAACGGAATGAGAAACGTTTTCAAACTGTACAATTCCAAAGTAGCCCCTACTGAAAATTACAGACCAATTTCGGATTCGGAACTTTGTCCGAACCCATCCGAATCTAATCCAATCTACTATTGCTTTCTTAAACATGTCCGGTTGAATCCGGAATCTGTCTAGATAGAAACATCAGACTCCGCGAAGTCATTTGTCACACCTCTAAAAATAGAGGATTGGATCGAATAATAATTTAGGATGATTCGGAATAACTCAGATAGGTCAACTGAGAAAATTACTTTCTGTAACAGATGCATGAAAATCGTGTGGTTTCAATGTATGTCAACCGGGATGAAAATGCCTGATTCCCACCTAGTGACGGCGCATGCTCAGTGCCCCCAAAAAACCATCTTATAACTCCCTAGGAAATTTTAGTTGTCGACCTAGGGGGAGTTATTTATGCACGCTGAACTATATTGTCCAACCCCAACCTTCATAACTAATTTATGTAATCACGATTTCCATATGCATATATTACCAAAAATATCGTGTACAACTGGAGGCAAGTGCAATTCCGACCCGTGCGGCTCGTTGGAATCGCTTATTATCCTCTCGTGTTGCCCGACATTGTGCTACTTGCCGAGGAAATACGTTTCTTTGGTTTTCTTTGTTTTCCCAAAGTATTCGTTAACTTCATTCAATTCAATATTGTTCAGAGGCTAAAAAAGTCATGCTTTGCTTGGGCGGCTCACTTCACACTAGTCAAAATTGCCTTCATCCACGCCCGTGATGTACACGATTCTTTTTGTCCAACTGCCCTTAGAAAGCCAACTTTGCTTGCGCGAGAAGCTCGTGCGGGACGCAAATAACTTGACGCAGTCTAGAATATTTGCATATTGAAATTTTATAATATAAATTTTAGCATGGGAGAAAGGCACCATTTCTGCGGCACTGAGTGACGTTTGGCAAATTTGAATATCAAAAGGGTAAAGTGAAGCCATTGCGTGAAATCGCTTTAAATGAAAGGAAGAAATATATAATTGCGCGCGCAGTTAAGAATAAAAGAAGGGATTACAGGGTCCGAAAGATTGAGAGGCTCAGTCGATGCTGCCGGAATATTCGTTCGATTTTTTGCGTTTGCAGAGACGAGTCGTCTTTATGACAAAATGATATAAAATCAGTACTATATCTTAAAATGTTCATTATATAAACCTCTATAAGAAATATACTTCTTAGATGAATAACGTCGCGAAAGGAGGAGCTACAGTTTTCACTCAGTTGGACTTAACCTTATGGCCTAAAAAAGGTAGCGCAGTATTCTGGTACAACCTTGAACGAAATGGAGAAGGAGATGTTTTAACTGAACACGGAGCATGTCCAGTACTTTCTGGAACAAAATGGAGTAAGTTTTCTATTTAAAATGTTACAGCAAAAACGAGATATTAATTGAATTCAATTTTTACATTCTCATTCTAATGAGGAGGAATCAGTTTTATTTAAAATTTACCTTTTCCGGTTTTCATCAAATCTCCACGTTTTGAGACCGCCTAAATCAGAAGAAAACGATTTTAAGGAAGCTGTCTGTCTCTAGTCTGTAGCATTTTCTATGCACGATAACATTTTAGAGACTGATCAGATTGGATTGAGCTTTGGCACAATTTTTAAAGGCCTAGTACGAAAAGACAAGTTCTTCATGTAGTCACTTCCTACCAACGGAGCTGGTTTTATCCGCCGAGAATGCTTTTTATAAAATAAAAAATTGTATTTTTTGGGAAAACTATTCAACTTACGGGAAAAATTAATAGACAACAATTTTTCACCCAAATGATACTTGCAAAGGGCATAGCCGGGTGAGCATACAAAATCTGCCCTCGAACATATTAACTCAAAATTTCTGTCATAAGTGCGCATCCATGTGAAGTAAAATTTCTCCCAATGATAAACCAGAAAATTCATTTTTGTGGGAGTTATGAAGGGGAAAAAAATTTGAATAGTCAAAAAAATAATAATAATCGCGCATGCAACATTGCGCACCGTTATAGTGCGCTGCTCCCGACCGCATACTTTGAAACACAACTCTATTGCATTTTTTCATAGTTAGAAAACTTGTTCAAATTGGAGATAGCATTGTAATTTATACAACTGATGTAATTAAATACATGATTAGTAATATTTCTTTCATAAACGTCTGCAGTTATCCCATCCAAATTATAGTTTCCAGAGTTCGCCATGAGGGGGTTACGGTACGATTTGAACTCTCTTCTCCAGGGTGCTTTGCTATTATGAGTTTCCTCGCCTTTTACAAATCGGGGTGCTTTATTAGAATTAGGGTGTCTTCAAAAATATATCGTAGCCAGCATACGTGAGTTTTTCTAAAATATAATTATATTTATAATTTTGCACTCTTCATTTGCTCCTTGTTAGTATTACTCGTTCATGCGTCATTCCACTCTGCGATCTTCATTTGTTCTTGTTCGTAATTTTCATTTATGTGTCATCACATTGTGTAATTTCCATTTGTTACCTGTTTTTCATTTTCGATCATGCATCCTTCTACGCTGCAAGCTTTATTTGTTCTTATTTATGATTCTCGTCCACGTGCAATTTCATTCGAAACGAAATATAATTTTGAGGATCTTACTACCCATTGCGCTAATAATGTTATCGCAAGTACCTATCGCGATCTTCATTTGTTCCTTCACCTCATTGTCTCTAGACAATGAGCCATCTAACTTGGCGATCTTCGTTTGTTTTGAGTTAGTGAGAATCGTTTATGCGTTACTCCGCTCTGCGATTCTTATTCGTTCTTGTTCTTAATTTTCGTATAGCAGCCATATTATTGTGTGATTTTTAATAGTTTACTGCTTTTGATTCTCATACTTGCGTCCATCCACGCTGCGAGCTTCATTTGCTTTTCGATCTTAATTCTCTTTAGACAATAAGCCATCTAACTTGGCGATCTTCGTTTGTATCTCATTAGTAATAGCCGTTTATACGTTACTCTGCTCTGTGATCTTCATTTGTTCTTGTTCGAAATTCACGTTCACTTGCCATCTCATTGTATCATCTTCAATTATTTCCTGATTTTCATTCTCGTATGTGCGCCCGTCCACGCTGAGAGCTCCATTTGATCTCGGTCATTATTCTCACCTGTGCGCTATTTTGTTTGTTTGCTAAAACAACTTTAACGATCTTGCTACTTATTGCGATCTTTCGAAATGCCATCTTGCTTTGCGATCTTCGTTTGTTTCTTGTCAGCAAAAGTTGTTCATGCGTTGCTCTACTCAGTTGAAAACATAATTTTTGCGATTCGCATATTTATTGCGAATCTGTTATCCAAACATGTCTACATTACAACAAAAACTCATTTGGTTCTCTATGGAAAATATAACTGTCATTTCTGAAGAATCGCGAATCCAGTCGTATATCGAGAAGAAAATCTTCATACCACCTGGAAATCAGTGTTGTACAACTCATATTCTAAAACGTCGAATGTATCACGAAGACCTTGGCCGTTTAAAAGTTAATTCCAACACTACAAGTCTCAGCGCATTAGAGTTGTCTAAAATAATGGAAACTCTTTCAATCAAAGGTGATTCGATTTTCCTTGACAAAATTGGCGGATTTGGCCTTTCAGAAAAATAAATTACGGTTTTAACTGGATTATCTAGGGAAAATCTTCTTGCAATGGAAGATTTAATGACTTCATTGTGTAATAGTCAATCTCGTTCAGTGATCCAAGCTCCTGTTGTGTGTGTTTTTTTTTTGAACTACGTACAGGGAATTCTAATAAAGTATTAGCTTCTATATTGAACATAGATTATGAACAGTCAATTTCGGAATATTCAAAAAGTATAATCCAATCTTTTGAAAAAGACATCCTGCCACCTCATTTTGGTTTAAATTCTGTTAACAGGAATAATCTCATTCAAAACCATACGACAAAGAATTGCATAAAAACTGTTTGATGCTCAGGATGTTATGCTGCTTGGGCCATATCCTGCAAACCAAAATAATGCGGATATTATGAAAACATTGATTAGAGTTCCAAATATTTTATGCAAGTTTTTCAGGACAAATGACATCTTTGTTCTTGATCGAGGTTTCCGTAACGTAGTTAAAGATTTGAAGGAAAAAATTCCAAGGTACTGATGCCTGCTTAAAAAGGTAAAAGGAACCGCTTGTCAACAGGAGAATCCCACCAGTCACGTTTTGCGACTAAAATTCGATGAGCAGTTGAAGCCGTTCATGGTATAAAATATTACAGAAAATGCATGATCGAAAAAATGTCGAAAATACACTAGTTACAGAGGCAGAGAAGAAAGGATGGATACGTCAAAAAACTTCCTTCAAAACAGTCACATCAGATGAAATTCTGGATTTTCCAGAAATGAGTAAAAGAGATTTAACGATCTTTTTCACTGGATCTTATCAGCTTTCTCGAGCTGTACCTTATTTAGCAGAAATGGTAGATGAGGATGACAAACTGACCCTTGCGCACGTAAAAAAAACTCAATGTACTTTAGCTGAAAGTACAATCCCGACACATTTCTCGAGCATCATATAGATGTTTTATGAGATACAAACCTAACAGCCTTGGTGTTCCCGAAGTAACACACCATGCATGCGAGTGTGCTAATGGCAGACGAACAGTTGGCTGCTGCTCACACATTGCTGCCATCGTGTATCACCTCTCTCATGCTAGGTATTTGTCGAAAATTCTTCAACAAGCACAAGTACTCAGCGAAATGTTAAGAGAAACCATTGCTTTGCAGTGATTAATGATGATAGCAATGAGGATTAAGAAAATTCTGAATTGGTAAGAGGCGAGGGGACTCACGACAATAAAGCACTCCGATTTGTGAGAGGCGGGGGGGGGGGGACTCACGATAATGAAGGTAAGTGCAGACGATTATGAAAGAAATATTAATTATCATATATTTAATTACATCAGTGACACGATTACAATGCTTTCTTTAATTTCAACAACTTTTCTAACCATGAAAAAATGCAATAGAGTTGTGTTCTAAAGCATGCGGTCGGAAGCACTGCACCATAACGGGGCGCAGTGTTGCATGCACGATTTTTATTTTTTTTTTGACATTGTTTCACCCCTTCAAAAATCTCAACAGAAATATATGTTATCAAGGATATTCTAAGGAATGTTTGTGTGAAATATGGATGTTGTCGCTCTAGAACATAACCTCAAACAAAAATTTCCAACTCAAAAAATTCTCGACTTGTAATTTGTTTCACAAATTTTTTATATTTTTTTGAAATAGCCTCATTAGTGTCTCCAACATATATGTTGTACATCAAAATCGGTCGAGCCGTTTATGAGAAAAATCACTTTTTAAATTATTTTTCCCCCTTCATAGCTCCCACAAAAATAAATTTTTAGGGTTATCATTCAGAGAAGTTTTACTTCACATGGGTGCGAATCTATGACAAAAGTTTCAAGTTAATACATGCGGGAGAAGATTTTGTATGCTTACTCAGCTATGCCCTTTGTTAGGAACTATTTTTTCATGAGACGCGTAGTTTACATTTTAATCGTTAAAAATGACATTATGAAATAATGAATTTGAATTTTTGAAAACGAATCGAAGTACAACAAAATATTTAATGACAAAATTATCCACTTAGCAAAGTTATACAAATTTGTTGCTGAATATTTTTTGATAAGACGCGTAGTTTTCGTTTTAATCGTGAAAAATGATATCAAAAATGAAAAATCAAATTTTTGGAAAAACGATACAACATTGAACAAAATATTTCAAAACAAAACAATTCATCTGGAAAAAAATATAGAGGACCCCGCACACAACGTGTGGAAAAGGCCTTTCAGTCAAAGTTCGGTCAATTTCAGTTTTCTTATGCTTATCAAAAGTCGTGATGAGACAGTCTTACCGAAAGGTATCTTCCATGCATTCTATGCGGGGTCCTTTAACACTGACCATTTTTTGATATGTCGCGTAGTGTTCATTTAAATCGTGAAGAATAACATTATAAAATAACGAATTTAAATTTTTAGAAAACGACTCAAGATGCAATAAAATCTTTAATGACAAAATTATTCACCTAGAAAAAATCTACAAATTTGTTATCGGCCGTTTTTTGATAAGACGCGTAGTTTTCGTTTTGATCTCGAAAAATGTTGTAATAACAAAATTTTACCGAAAGGCTTTTTCTATGCGTTTCGCGAGAAGCCCTTTATCACAGACTATTTTTTGTCATGACGCGTGATTCTCGTTCTAATCGGAAAAAATAACATTAAATTTGAAAAACGTCAGTGCTTGGAAAAACGACACAAAAGAAACAATCAAATTTTTAGAGGCGAAATTTCTGGCTCAAAACAGAAGTCCCGGAATAAGTAGCACAAATTATTATAAAATACATTTAATATACTAAAAGATAATACATAAGTAAAGAAAACATATACATAAGAAAAGATATCATATGAAAATTTCGTGTACAATTAATTCACATATATACCTGTTCAGTAGGCAGGTATATAGGTAAATATTTAGTTATTTATATATTTCTGATTTCTGATCCGGATAAGCGGTAAAAAATGCATATAGTATTCACATATATACCTCATTACTGAGAAGATATATACGTGAATACAATATGCATTTTTGCCGCTTATCACGATTAGAAATAACCATTTTAGATCTTGTAACAGTTAAAAGTATCTATTTTTTCTTGAATTTAACGATTATCTGTCTCTTTAACACGAACGCGCGAACACAGGACATTTTTCCATTAGGTCTATACTAAGCAGGTATATATGTGGATATGATATGTAATTTTCACCACTTATCCAGATCAGAAACACTCACTACTGAGCTTGTGATACTTAAAAATATCTAATATTCCCTGAATTTCACGATTATCTGTCACTTTAATGTGAAGGCGCGAACACAGGACAATTTTTGTTGGGCCTATACTAAGCAGGTATATCACATGGGCTGGAGAGTCTTCGGCCTGACACAGAGATGACGCCACAAACAAAAAATCTGTATGCTTGTCATAGAGTACCAACCTTAACTAG
>JAUMHM010000051.1:2656681-2667403 GCA_032362435.1 Melikaiella ostensackeni | reverse complement strand
AATTAGGCGATACGTATTTTACCGCTTTGAGAAAAAATATTTTTCTACGAAGTTAGGTGTATTTGAATTCTGTGCTTTGTTTTTCAAAAAACCCCAATTTTTTTCTTCAAACTTCTATAACTTTTGATCTGATTTAGGTATTCAAGATTTCTCACCAGATTCTGGTAGCATTTGTCGTCTTCTTTTGAAATCCACTAGAAATTTTTTGAAAAGGTTGAGAATTAACAAAATGGACAATTTTTTGTTAAATTTGTACTCTTATGAGGAACACATCTTGTGACTTTCATGTGGGCTAAATAACTTTGATGGACAGAATAATTTTTTTTTCATAAAATCAAATTCATACTTTTCTCGCGAACAACAAAAGGTAAGAAAAAATGTTTAGGAAATAGTTTGCGCATTTAAAAAAGTTCGAAAAAAAGTTCTGTTACATATTTATGATATCTTAAACCTTTTATGAGAAAAATTAAATAATTTAATTTTCATAAACAAGAAAAAATGTCGACCACAAAAATGGTTTAGTCAGCATAAAACTTTTAGGATGTCTTAAATATAAACAAATTATTTTTTCAAATATTAAAGAAAATAAAAAAGGTGGGGTTTTCCCCCTTTCACAGACGTTGACTATATGTGTCTAGTCCTTCAACTTGCATTTCTAATTTTACATATAAAGGAACAAGTGAAACTTGAAAATGTCTGTATTCATTTTTTTCTATCATTTTGTGACAGTTTACTGAAAGTTAAATAATGGAGTTTCTCGTACATTTGATTTAACTTTTAATGTTAATAGTCCAAGTTAGCGTGAATCTGTCTACAAAAATTTAGATTCACAGTAATGGGTAAAACTCGAAGAATAAATTTGAATGACAAACAACAAGTGTGTCCTGACTTTGAAACGGTGCACAGAAAAGTAATTTATAATATTGTTAATAACAGGTTTGCACAGCTGTGAGAATTGGCTGCTCTTCTGCAATCGCTGTTTTCCGAAAGGAATATTGAATCACACTTTTGTGTTTGTAAGAATTGTTATTCACGTTTTATGTCTATATTCAGTGCGCTCTCAATTATGCAGTAAAAGATGAGATTAATAACGTGGGTAACGAAAATGATGATCTTAACGTAGTGGAGTATGAGCAAGATGATCCGTATGAATCCGATATATCGTTAGAAAAGGCATAGCCGGGTAAGCATAGAAAATCTGCCCCCGCACGTATTAACTTGAAATTCCAGTCATAGGTTCGCATCTATGTGACGTGAAGTTTCTCCCAGTGATAACCCTAAACATTCATTTTTGTGGGAGTTATGAAGGGGGAAAGAAAAATTTTTAAAGTGGTTTTTCTCGAAAACAGCTTGAGCGATTTTGATAAACAAAATATATGTTGTAGACACTAATAAGGCTATTCCAAAAAAAATAAAAAATTTTGTTGAAAAAAATTACAGATAAAAATTCTTTTTTGAATTCTTAAAAAAAAAAATTTTGAGGTTATGTTCTAGGATGACTACATCCATATTTTACATAAACATTCCTTAGAATATCCTGCATAACATATATTTTTGTTGAATTTTTTGAAGGGGTGGAACAATGTAAAAGAAAATGAAAATCGCGCATGCAACACTACGCACCGTTGTGGTGCTCTGCTCCCGACCGCATACTTTGGAACACAACTCTATTGCATTTTTTATGGTTAGAAAAGTTGTTAAAATTGAAGATAGCATTGTATTTGATGTAACTGATGTAATGAAATACATCATAAGTAATATTTCTTACATAAACGTCTGCAGTTAGCCTATCCACATTATAGTTTTCAGAGTTCACCACGAGGAGGTTGCAGTACGATTTCAAACTCCTTTCTCCAGGGTGCTTTATTATTGTGAGTCCCCTCGCCTCTCACAGATTGGGGCGCTTTATTATAATTAGGGTGTTTTTAAAATTATATCATAGCCAGCACACATGAATTTTTTTATAATATAATTTCATTTATAATCTTGCGCTCTTCGATTGTTTCTTGTTAGTATTACTCGTTCATGCGTTATTCCACCCTGCGATCTTCTTTTATTCTTGTCCGTAATTTTCGTTTATGTGCCATCTCATTGTGTGATTTTGATTTGTTTCCTGTTTTTGATTTTCGTCCATGCGTCCTTCTACGCTGCAAACTTCATTTGCCATTGTCTATGGTTCTCGTCCATGTGTTATTTCATTCGAAACGAAATATAATTTTAACGATCCTACTACCTATCGCGATTTTAATATTATCGCAAGTTCCTCTTGTGATCATCATTTGTTTCTTTTCTTATTTCTCTTTAGAAAATGTGCAATTTAACTTGGCGATCTTCGTTTGTTTTCAGTTAGTAATAATCGTTTATGCGTTACTCCGCTCTGCGATCTTCATTTGTTCTTGTTCGCAATTTATGTTCACTTTCCATCTCATTGTGTTAGTAAATGTTCCATCTAACTTTGCGATCTTCGTTTGTTTCTTGCCAGCAATAGTCGTTCATGCGCTACACTACTCAGTTGAAAACATAATCATTGCGATTCAAATATTTATTGCGATTCTCTTATCTAAACATGTCTACATTACAATAAAAACTCATGTGCGTTAGTTGTGATACTGAACTTGAAAAAAGCGTTGGTACAAAAAAATTAGTAAGTGATGAAGTTTAAGCAAATGCTTTTTCTCGCTGCTTTAAAAGAAGAATAGCTGTAGATGATATTCCATGTGATAAATGCCGACTCTCTATTTATAGAGCTAATTCTGACAAGGATCCTGATTGTGAAACTAAAACAGATCTTTCTCCTTCTGACGCAACTTCCGATGACCCAACATTCGAAGATAAAGTCAAATTGAAGGAAGCTGTTTCTGAGGCTGAGTACTTTGAAATCTCTATCAAGAAGACACTTGCTATTCATAAATACTGTTGCATTTGCTTCTCTATGAAAAATACAACTGTCATTCCTGAAGAAGCGCGAATCCAATTGTATATGAAAAAGAAAATCGACATATCAGCTGGAAATCGGTGTTGTACAACTCATATTCTGAAAAATCAAATATATCAGGAAGATCTAGGCCGTTCAAAAGTGCAGTCCAACACTGCAATCTCAGCGCATCAGAGTTGTCCAAAATAATGGAAACTCTTTTTATCAAATGTGATTCGACATTGCTCGACAAAATCGGCGAATTTGGCTTTCAGAAAAACAAATTACGGTTTTTACTGGATTATCTTGGGAAAATCTTCTTGAAATAAAAGACTTAATGACTTCATTGCGTAATAGTCAATCTCGTTCAATGACCCAAGCGCTGGTTGTGTTTCTTTTTAAACTACGTACAGCAAATTCTAATAAACTATTAGCTTCTATATTGAACACAGATAATGAACAGTCAATTTCGGAATATTCTGAAGTATTATTCAATCTTTTGAAAAAGACGTCCTGCCACTTCGGTTTGGTTTAAATTCTGTTAACAGGGAGAATCTTATTCAGAAACATACGACAGAAATTGCGAAAAAATGGTTTGATGTTCAGGATAATTTGCTTCTGATTTACGAGTATGATGATACGTATGCGCGTCATCAGAAAAGTTCAAATAATGAGTATCAAAGAAAATCTTTCTCTGGACAGAAGAAAGTTCCTCTTTGTAAGCCCTTCACTATTTGTACGACTGATGGATACGTAGTGGACATGCTTGGGCCGTATCTTGTAAACCAAAATGATGCGGATATCATGAAAACCATCATTGAAGATCCAAATAGTTTATGCAAGTTTTTGAGGACGAGTGATATCTTTGTTCTTGATCGAGGTTTCCGTGAAGTAGTTGAAGATTTAGAAGAAAAAAATTCAAAGTACTGATGCCTGCTTTAAAAAATAAGAGAAAGCAATTGTCAACCGAAGAATCCAACCAGTCACGTTTTGTGACTAAAATTCGATGGGCAGTTGAAGCTGTTCATGGTATGCTTAAACAAAAGTATTGTGTTCTGAACCATACAATAGGTAATAAGTTGGTACCATATATTCGAATCTATTTTAGAGTGGCATCATTTCTTAATAATACTTACGATCAAAGGCTGTAGTCTGACAAAGAACTTCCAAATGAAATATCACTGAGAATGCATGCTCAAAAAGATGTCAAAAATACACTAGCTACTGAGGTAGAGGAGAAAGTATGGATACGTCGAAAACTCCCTTCAAAACAGTCACATCAGATGAAATTCTGGATTTTTCAGAAATGAGTGAAAGAGATTTAACGATCTTTTTCACTAGATCCTATCAGCTTTCTCAAGCTGTATCTCATTTAGCAGAAATGGTAGATCAGGATGGCAAACTGACCTTTGAGTACATGAAAGAAGAACCCAATGTACTTAAGTTGAAAATACGATCCCGACACATTTCTTGAGCATAATATAGATGTTTTATAAGATACAAGCCTAACAATTTTGGTGATTCCGGGGTAACACACTATTCACGCGAGTGTGCCAATGGCAGATGAACAGTTGGCTCCTTCTCAAACATTGCTGCCATCGCGTATTACCTCTCTCATGCTCGGTATTTGTCGAAAATTTTTCAACCGGCACAAGTACTCCGCGAAATGCTTAAAAAACCATTGCACTGCAGTAACTAATGATGATAGTGATGAGGATTAAGAAAATTCTGAATTGGTGAGAGGCGAGGGGACTCACGATAAAAAAGCACGATGATTTGTGAGAGGCGAGGGGACTCATGATAATAAAGCACACTGATTTGTGAGAGGCTAGGAAACTCACGATAATAAAGCATCCCGTTTTGTGAGAGCGAGGGGACTCATAATAATAAAGCACCCTGGAGAAAAGAGTTTAAAATCGTACTGCAACCTCCTCGTGGTGAACTCTGCAAACTATAATTTGGATAGGCTCACGGCAGACGTTTATGAAGGAAATTTATGAAATTTTACTTATGATATATTTCATTACACCAGTTACATCAATTACAATACTATGAAGGATATTCTGAGGAATGTTTATGCAAAATATGGATGTTTTTACTCCAAAAAATAACCTCCAAAAAAAAATATTTGAAAAATTAAAAAAAAAATGTTAACCTGTAATTTCCTTCAACAAATTTTTTTAATTTTTTCGGGGGGGATAGCCTTATAAGTATCTACAACATATATTTTTTTCATGAAAATCGGTCAAGTCGTTTTCGAGAAATTCCCCCCCCCCCCCTAACTCTCACAAAAATGAATTTTTAGGGTTATCATTAGGAGAAATTTTACTTCACGTGGATGCGAACCTATGACAGAAGTTTCAAGTTAATACGTGGCTAGATGGAAAGTAATGTAATAAGCAAAGGGAAGGTTACCAAGAGGTTAGAAATGGCAGGGGAGAAAGGAGGCAGAAGATATTGGGGGTATATGTAAACGGAGATATGCAGAAGAAATCTGAGGAGGTAAAAGAATTGATGGATCAACATGAAGAATGAATTAATCTTATAATAGGAGGAGGTTTTGATGCAAAAACAGGATATAGAGGAGGAAGGGAATGGGGAGGAGAGCGAGGAAGGAAATCCAAAGACAAAATACTGAATGGGAAAAGGATGGTATTGTTGAAGAGCTTGGAGGAGATGGAATAGTTTGTCATAAGCGGGAATATAGAGGGAGATGAGGAAGGGGAATCTATACGCTCAGGAGAAGAAAAGGGAACGGTAATTGATTATGTGATAGTGAAAGACGAGGTAAGAGAAAAGTTCAAGAAACTATAGGTAGGAGATTATATAGATTAGGATCACTTCCCCATATAACTGTCATTATAGGATGGTAAGAATAATCAAAATCAGAATAGAATGAAATAAAGGTGAAAGGAACAGAAAGAGGGGTTGGTCCATAGAGGGAAAAGAAAAATTTAAGGAAAATTTAAAGAAAAGAGAAGTGGAAGATCGACATATAAACGCAGAGATAGAAATAATTATAGGAGAAATAAAAAGATTATTAGAGGGCACAGATAATAAAAAAGGTAGGGAAGGAACGGTTAGACGTGGATGAGATGAGAAATGTGAAGAGAAGAAGAAGAAAGTGAGAGAGAAATTAAGAAAATGGAGAAAAGAGAAAAGTAGTGGAGAAAAATATAGGAAGAAAAAGAAGGTATGTACTGAGATATGCGGTGGAAAAAGGAGGAAAGTAAAAGGTTTGAAGAAGAGGTGGAGAAGACTAGGATGGAAGAAGAAGTTTAGAAAGTAGCCAATAGAGAGAGAAGAAGAAGGAAAAGAGTAAACCAGGATATTGAGATGGTAGAATAGAAAAAATATTTTATGAATTTGCTAGAAGGGGTAAAGAAGAAAGTAAAGAAGGGAGGATAAAAGGGAAGGCAAGAAGACGAGTAAGAGGACATAAAAAGGGAAAAAATATTAAAGATGTTAGAAATAGTGAAAGATGGTATATAAGGTAAACACTAGGGGTAGACTGGAGGACATCTGGATATATGGTGAGAGAAGAAGCACAAAGGAATAAATTAAGTACTATTGCAGGCAAGAGGGCATGGAAATTTCAGGGAAAGCTAAGTGGGGGTGGGAAAGGGGGGAGATATGGCGAAAAAGTTTTTGAGGTAGACAGAAGAAAGGGGAGGGAGTTGAATAGAATTAACGAAATGGCAAGAAGAAGGGAATTCAGATTGGGAAACAAAGTTAGGGAAAGTCTGTACTGGGAAAAGAGGAAGAACGGAAAATGCAGCGTACGGGAATGGGAAGAGGAAACACGGGAGCATGAATGGGAAGGATGTATGAGAGGAATCGAAAATAAAAGAAGCTGAAAGAGAATGTGGTAAATATTTCAGGATTTTTCAGGATTTTCAGGTTTTAAGAATTTTGACATTTTTAAAGTTTACAGTTTTCATTTGCAGGCATTTCAGTTTTGGTGCCTTCCTATTTTTGACAATTTCCAGTTCGACTAATTTCAAAACTAAAACTTCATTGTTTGGATTTCACTGAAATTTTTTTATTTGTCAGATTTAAATTTCAATTGCTTCAAAATTTATTACCGAGATTATTCCATATTTTGACGAATTTTCAGTAATGATTCAAAAGAGTATACATTCATTTTTTGGACAATTGTTCTTTTTCAATCATTAATTTGGAGAATTCAAAAATTCAAAATTAAGAGATATTTGCACGAAATTTATTTTTTAATTTGAATTTGAATTCATTCGAAGTGAAAAATCTGTAAATACTTGTGCTTGAAAATTGAAGATTTTGATCACATTTCTATAATTCCAAAAACGTTCAAATTTGAATTTGAATCCAATTATGCATTCAAATAATTACTCGGATAATTACTCGTATAATTCAACAATTTCTAAGATTTCAAATTTTACTACTTTCAAATCAAAGCGTTGCAATTATTATTCTTTTTTGAAATTGAATTTCAATGATTTCCAAGTTTAAGTTCTCAAAATCCGTCTCATTCAAATTTTTAACAGCTTAAAATTCGCGGCACTAAATTTTTGAAGACATTTTTCCTTGAATGAGTTTAAATTTAGAATGTTAAAATTTTGATAAATAAAATCCGGGTACAACCTACTTTGATTTTTTCATGTTTCAAAGTATGAAATGTTTTCTTAATATGTCGAAACTTATAAAATAAAAATTTCAAGTCTTCCCAAGTAAAAAACTATGATTTTTTCATAATAATGTGACAATTCGGTTACTTTGAATTAATTATTGAAATCAGCAAAATATTTGTTTATGATGAAAAATTAGCAAATAAAAATAGAGGCCGTTTGAAAGTACTTGACACTTATAAGGAAAGAGGGGTGGGGCTTCAGGAAAAATACTACGCTGCGTTACGTATGGGAGTAGCAGAGGTTTTCTACGTAATACTGTCAAGATATTTTTTTTATATAAAATTGCATAAAATAGACTTTTTTTGAAAATATATAAAGTAAATTATTTTCGTCAAAATGGCATGAAAGATGACAAAGTTCTGCTTTCAATGGCCCCAAAATTAAGTGCTTTTTGAAAATCATTAAGAAAATATTGTCATAACTTAACAAAATTTTCACTATTTTTGCAATATTTTTCTTGAGAATTTACAAAAACACTTCATTTTGGAATCTCTGGACGCAAAACTAGTAAACTACAAGTGGTCTCATATTTCTTGACGGCAATGTATTTATAAAAAGAATAATGCATCATATTATTCTAAAAGTTCAATTTTTTTCACTTTAAACAAGGGTTGTTTCTCATGCAATTACAGGCCTCGGAATCATTTGAGAATTTCAAAATAGTATCAGTTGTAGCATAAATTTTTAAAAATAATTTCATGCAATTTTTTCAATATTACCTCGAGGGATTAACTATTTTTTTAATCTGGTATACAATATACATCTCCCATAAAATCGTGTAAAATCGTTTGGAATCTTTCGAAATACTCTAAAAGCTTTGAAATCCGTTGAAATCCTTTAGAAGCCCTGAAATCCGTTGAGACCCTTCAAAAATTGCTGGAAAACTCGTCAAGTTTTGAATACCCTTGAAGTCTTCAAAATCACTTTAAATCAGTAGAAATCCCTTCAAATCTTATCATTTCTTTTGAAATCCTATACAACCCTTAAATATTATGAAATCCCTTGAAATCTCTGAAATCCTTCAAGTCCGTAGTCCCTTGACATTTCATTTCATAGTATTTATTCACTAAATTTTTGCAGAAGTCCGTTGGAATACCTCAGAATCTTTTAAATATCGTTGATATCCTGGATACCTTTTAAAAATTGATTGAAATTTTCTGAAATCCTACGAAATCCTTTGAAAACCCTTTAAAAAATTTTAATCTCGTTAAATTCCTCGTAATTTTTTAAAATACTCTAAACTCTTCAAAATCTTTTGAAATCCCTTGAAATTGATAAAATCCCTCAAATCTTATGGAATCCCTAAGAATCCCATAAAAATCGAGTAAAATGCTGTAAAACATCTTGAAATCTACAATTTCTTTCAAAATTCCTTCAAAAATGATGAAATTTTTGAAATTCTCTGAAATTTCGTAAAATCCCACAAAAACAGATGAAGCTCTTTAAAATCTCTCGAATTCTTTGATATTTTTTGAAATCCCTTGAAATCTTTTCAAATGCTTTAAAAGCTTTCCAATCCACCGAATTCTCTGAAATCTTTTGAAATCCACTGAAATCTTTCAAAAACCCTCGAATTCTGTTGAAGACCCTTGAAATCTGTAGAAATTTTTCATAATCTTATGGAATTTTTTAGTTTCTTTCGAAATCCTATGACAACCTCAAATATTGTAAAATTCCTTGAAATCTTCGAAATCTTTTAAATCTTTTGAAATCTTACGAAATCATTTGAAATGCCATCGAAATTTTCAAGTCTTTTGAAATTGTCTATAATCATACGAAAATCTTTAAAATCTCATTAAATTCATCGGATCTTTTGAAATAGACTATACTCTTCAAAAACCTCTGAAATTTTAAAACACCTTAAAGCCCCTTAAAGCCCCTTATGGAAAAAACGGATATACTTATTTATTTATAATAAAAAAATTACCTCGCATAGTACCCTTCAATTCTTATTACTTTTAAAGTAAAATGCAATCAAAAAATGAATAAAATTTATTTCAGCGAGCATCTGCAGAGTCAAAAACTTTAGATTCCAAAATTACAAGACGTCCAGTTATTCATACTCCAAGGCCAGAGGAATCTTTCCAAAAAGAAGAAACCCCCCATTTTTCTGAAGACGTCGTAGATTCTCCGATTTTCCAAGATTCACATAATCCCTTAGAAGTTAACGAATTCGAAACTCTTGAAAAGAAATGTGCCGCATATGTTGTTGATATTGACGATTCGGCAGAAGTGAAAAAAACACCCAAAAAACCAAGTCTTAGAAGAGACGTGAGTACAACATTATGAATTGTCTATTTGTTATGTTATATTTTCGCCAATGAGTATAATTAAGTGAACAAATGAAGTCTTTTGTATTAAGAAAATATCTGACCTTAGGCCCACAATTTCAACACCGAAATTGAAAATTCGAAGACACTCTAATGCAAATATTTATGTAAGTGTGGTTTTAAAATATACCAAAAACAGAATTTTTAAAAGTTTGAAAATCATTATCTTAGAAGATGAGAATTCATTAGTTCTTGTTTCTTCAATCAATGATGAATAAACTAACTAAAAGTAAGCTAGAAATTAATTTACCAAATCAAGCAATTAATTTGAAAAAAATTTAATTCAATTAATTAATTAATCTAATTTTTTATTCATTAATTATTAGTTAATTCTTCTGTATTTTGTTCATACCTGTACTCTCTCACTTTTGCGGGCTTAGAGCCTTTACAGAACCATAAGATGTTTTCTTATAGTTTATTAGACCTTACCAACTATTTCTTACATATCCTCTTAACCACTATTCTTACTCATAGGCGCTTACGACCTTGCGCTGGGGTTCCGTTTCCGTTTCCTTCCTTAGAAGTCATTTTTTGGCTTTTCCCCACCCCGTGAAACCAGGTCAGTCTCTCAACTTTTCCAGCATCTTTTTCCATTCCTCACCCTGACCATTTCTGTTAAAAATCTACTTTATTCTCTCTTCTATACTCTCCCTCCACCATCGCCGCCTGCACACCTCCCTAACTAATGCAACCATAATTCCTGATCATACCTACACATTCTACACAGATTATTTAATGACATCTTTGCTGGTTTTTTGAAAGACATCGTTTTTTATTGACCCAAAGTATATAAAATTGTAAAGAAGATGTT
>JAUMHM010000051.1:2643489-2656581 GCA_032362435.1 Melikaiella ostensackeni | reverse complement strand
CATAAACAAAGTTTTTACAGCGTGCCAAACACAAAATTGGTTGTTTAACCCCGTTCTACCATACACAGATGAGTTGTTGGAGATTTTAAGAGTACGATTGCTACCAGATTTGTCAAAATGCGCGAAAACATTGCTTGGAATGATAGGAGTGCAATACAATATTATTCTAATGCAGGATAAAAAGGGCGCAAAGTGCCACTTTGTATATTTAGGAGTGGAAAAAGGTTTAAACGCATACATTAATCTCGACCTACATTTCAGTAATATAATTGAGTTACAACTGAATGTAGATGACGTTCCGCTAGTTAAATCGGGTTATCAGGAGTTTTGTCCCATGCTATGCAAGGTTCACTGTGACCCTGCCGTTTATTCACCATTTTCAGCCGCAATTTAGTTTGGAGAGTCGATGCCAGGAGATTTAGATTCGTAACTTGCTCAATTCATTGACGAAATAAATCACAAAAAAACGAATTGAAATATCCGAAAACAATTTCCACGTTATCCTAACGTACTGCGAACCTACCTCGCAACTCTCAACCGCACACCATTTAAAACATCTTGCAGATGATGTGCTCCATATGGTTTGCAGCTTGAATAGACTAACAGCCTTTCCTTTTGAAAGTTTTTTGAAGAAAATGAAAAAATATTTGCGAACTTTATTTCGTCCACTAGCGCAATTATGTCGACGTCTTTACGAAAAATACTTTGTCAATAATAGGAAACCAGCTCTGCCACCGTTGTTTGAAGTTTTAGAAGAAGACGAAAATAGTATTCTAAAAATTAGACGTAAGGGATTCGTGAAAATAAATGCTTTCCCTGACAATAATTTACTTATGAAAGATAAAACTACCTTTAAAGTCAAAAGTATTCGTATGAATGAAACCAACGAAGAGATTCGAGGTAAAGTTTGGGAGAAAAAAAGGTCGATTTTTACGTTTCCTATAGATTCTCGTCATCTGAACATGTGGCAGCTAAATGAAAAAGCTTCAAACAACATCGTGAGTTATGGAATAACATCGGTTCACAGAAAATTAGTACGCCTATCTGTGAATATACGAGCAGAAGGCTCGAAAAAAGTTTTTTTTATCCCACTTCTCCACCATTAATATTTGTACTCGCTAATACAATGTACTTGAATTCGCATATATTTATGTGCTTTGTAAAAATACAAAGAGTTAAATAGACAATAAAATCTCTGGTATTTTCCTAATAGAAATAAAGTTTTATGGAAATTTGTTTTGTATCAACCTATGAATAGCTTTGAAAAAATAAAATATAAATTTTATATTTTAGTATGTCAAAGTGCCCCCCAAACCTTCAAAGTATAAAATCAAAATATAAGTATATAAAATCAAGTAATTAAGTATAACTTGATTCTATATTTTCATATTTTGATTTTATGTTTTAGATATTTGGCGGGCACTTTGGAATACTAAAGTATAAAGTTTATATCCAAGTCAAAATGGAAAAAAAAGATTTAATACTTTCGTGTCTCAAAGTGCCCGCCAAATTTCTATCGGCCGTTTCAGCGCAAACTCTGATGAGCAAACACAAGAATGATTGTAAACATGATGATAGGAGCACAGCACTTATGTATCATTCCCATACGAAGCATCATCATTTTGACTTTGAGAATATCAATATATAGTATTGGGTGTTGAAAAAAAATATAAGCAAAGACTTTTTAGAGAAATGTTCCACATTGCAAAATGTGAAATTTCTGTGAATAAAAGAACCGACATCGAAGGTTTAAGTAGCATATATTTGAATCTCATCAGTAGTACTAATAATTGTTAAACATTTACTATAATTTTAATATTAAATAATTGAATTTGTTATTAATAGAATAACCAACTCCATTTTTGTTAAAATTTAAGCTATAAATAACTATTTATGATAGGGAAAATGTCTACACGATAAGTCTTTATCACGTTAGGACTGTAAGAGAGGGTCCAATCTTCTGTCCTGTGTGTGACGTAGATTGCGCAGTGCTCGTATTTCAGTCCACGTGACATAGGACTCAACTCGTCATAACGACTACCTTGTCTTTATAATATTATTTCGAAATAGTTACGAAATGTCAGTTTCTCATGGTTAGCTGAAGGATAAAGTGATGGCCCACCAATATTTTATAAGAAAAATCCTAATGATGCGAATACCAGGAGAAATTCATTTTTCGTTTTTCACTTTTTTACATATACTACTTTGACGTTTTTTATCGACTTTGAAGTGAAGGTCTCATATTCTCCTTCTTCGCCCATTGACGTAATATGGTAAATTTCATTTCAATCTTTTACCTGGTCAACAACTAAAATATCACCTTTTAATCATATTTTGTGTTAGAAAATAAATTTTCTCACCTATGCTCACCTCGACATCCTAATCTATTAAACCGTTGATACTGTACAGGAATTTTCAGCTGAGCCCCAAAAAAACTGTTACGTAATTTATGGATGACCCCTTAAATTTTTCTACAGCCTTTGTTCCTGAAATATTTCTATTCATATATACCTGGGGTAACCCTTAAAAGTGAAACGGGACGAGAGTGAAATACAGAAGCTGAAAGTCGAAATTGATTTCTGAGTAATCTCTGACGGATTTCGGACTATTTGTTACTATTCATGACAAGTTTAATTTATAGGATCGATAAAAAGTGATATAGTGAAATATGGTGTCAAAACAAATAATACTAGACCTTGTCGATGAATGAGATTATCTGCATAATGAGGCTTGGATGATAATATGTATTTGGGCTGGAGGTGTGGCCACATCAACATCAGCGCTAACTCAGCCTGACCTTCATGTCAATCCATTCACTGATTTGAATACATCTTGTTTATCATTGTAGTTAACTGACTCGACACTTAGAAATTTTACCTGCCGCCAGAATGCGCCACAAAGCAATGCAGCAAGAACATTTTGTTTAGCCTTTTTTAAAAAAACAACTTGGATTGAAATTTCATAGTAGGTAGGCTAAGTGTGGATATTACTGCCGCACAGTACTTTTTTTATCAAAATCGCTCGACAGTTCAATTTTCAACGGATTTGGATGTTTTTTTTTTCAACTGACTGTAAAGCTTCTAGGTACAACGTGTAACTGTCAATTTTCGACTTTCCTCAAAGAAACATTTTTTATCGATTAGTAAATGAAACTTGTTTTTTTTTGTGTATAATTTTCAAGTGTTCCACTGCTCTAAAGATTTTCAAATTCAATTAAACAGGCCTTAGGTCAGTATAAGAACTACGCAGAAATAATTCATGTGCTGAAGTAAGAAAAAAAATTGTTAATAATATTATTAACAGATTAATGTACAAGTGTCATTTTCCCATAAATTGAAATGAGTAGTTGTTGAAAATCATAGTTTTTACATAAAATATAAGAGTAATTAATGTACGATTACGATTAATTATGATCAGTCGCTCTTTTGTTATAACTTGAACAATTTTTGTGAACAAATAAACTTTTTGACAATGAATGAGTAGGCTCAATTTTTTTGGCAGGATAAACTGAAAATGACTTCTCAATGACATTTTCTCGTCATATTTTGTATTTTGCCCACATTTTTTAATCACTTAAACAATTCTCATAATCAAAAGCACATGTTTAACATTCTTCCAGGAACAAACTGACTTTTTTCAGGTATCGACTAAACATGTCTAGCCCGTGACTTCTTACTCCCATATTCATCAAACCACAAATAACTGTTAATTATTTAAACAATTTTCTTGAAGAAATACACATTTCGATAGTTTTTTTTTTTTATAAATGGTCTTATTTTGTTTGAAGAATCAACTAACAATGTCTTACCAATGACTTTTTGTTGGAATAGGAATGAGAATTGAAATCCATATAACAAATTGAATATTCGAAAGACGAAAATGATTAAGCAATACAATAATTTTTTACATTATCTACAAATAGTTGAGCAATATGTGCTATGAACGAAATTCGTCTCCTATAATTAACAAAACATTTTCAGTTAATTAAAAGAAAAAATGAGACCATTCATGGAAAATGATCGCGATGTTCATGTGTTTATATACATTGTTTAAACAATTTAGAATGATTGTCAGTTAGGAAAATATGACAAGAAAAAATCACTGGCAAGACATTTTTAGTCAATTCCGTGAAAAAAATTGAACCTATTTGTAATAAAAAGGTGAAAATAGGTATTTGTTTATAAAAATTGTTTGAATAATCAACATTGGCTGTTAATCGGAAATATATGATAAAAAGAAGTCATTGGTAAGACATTTTTAGTTGATTACTTCAAAAAGTGAGACTGTTGATGAAGTAAGGATCGAAATGTCCATTTGTTTGTGGAAATTGTTCAAGTAATTAACAGTTATTGTTAATTTGAGAAACATGACAACAAGGAGTTACGAGAAAGACATTTTTAGTCGATCCCGTAAAAAAGTAAGTCTATTCCTGTAAGAATGTTAAACATGGGCATATGTTCATAAAAATAGTTTAAATAAATGAGAAAATTCGTCAAAATACAAAATGTAACCACAAGGTATCATTAAAAGGACATTTTCAGTCTATTCTGCGAAAAAAATTGAGCCTACTCATTCAGATATTGTCAAAACGTATATTTGTTTACAAAAATTGTTTAAATAATAACAGAAGAGCAACTGTTTTTAACTAGTCGTGATTGTAAATGAATTTTTACTCAGACTTTATGCAGAGACTATAAATTTCAACAACTAATCGTTGTGAATTATAGAAAATGACTCTTTTAACATTATCATGTTTTTTGAGAATAAATTTCATTCCTATATGTTTTTTAAATATTCTCCGTTACGCTTACCAATTATATTTAAAACTAAAAGGATGAACGAGAATTTTCAAACGAAAACTTGTATTTTCAATCAGAATTTTCGAATAGAACAGTGACTCAACAAAGGAATATTTGTACACAATTGAATGTCATTTTGAATATTAAGTTTTATTTGTAGTTATTTGAATGAAAAAACTTGAAAAAAATATATTTCTTGTATAATTTTGGAAGATTATTGGAGGAAATTATATTTGTGAACATTTCATTGAATACAAAATAAAAAAGGGCAGGCAGCGAGGATCGAACATGCAACCTTCCGGCTATGTCGCCGAAGCACTACTGCCTGAGCTACCGACCGATCGGAAGTGTTTTTCGCCAAACTCTATTTGGCCTGTAGCGAATATTTCAAAGTCGATTTTTTCGAAAACCAGCTAAACAATACGAGATACGAAAAAAAATTTGAAAAGTAAAATTGTTCATCTCAAAAAGATCTACACATTTTAGGACTATTTCTTTGATGAGTCGCATCTTTTTTGTTTTAATCGTGAAAAATGTTATTGAAAATAAAAAATTCCTGTTTACAGTAAAACTGTACGAGATACAAAAAAAAATTCATGAAGCGAAATTGTTCATCTCTAAAGTGTCTACAAATATTCATTTTATTAATTTATTGTCAAAAGGCATAGTTTTTTTAATCGTGAAAAATGGCGTTGAAAATGAATAAAAAATGTATTTCTGGACTTCACACTTATCGAATTTATATTTTTTTAAAGAAAAATGATCATTACACGAATAAAATTTGTTGAGTGATGAACATAATTAGATAAACAAAGTAAAGTACATAAATTATAAAACAATTGACTTGTATTCATTGAGGCCGAAGGTGCTTTGAGAAAAGAGAATTGACAATGATGAAATTATAGTTCGCAATGGTTAACCTTATTTCAAAAAGGTTTCGGAAAAAAATGGGAAAAATATGTAGACCGAGCGCGAAGCGCGAGATGTGACGGACATCAGATTTAAAAGTAATCCAAAGGATTTTACAGCTTCCAACCGATTTCATGGGATTTCAAAGGATTTTAATTATCTTAAGGGTTGTTCAAAGCTCTCGAACGTTTCAAGAAATTTTATAAGATTTTGAAGATTCCAAGGCAGTTCAAGGAATTTGACAATAATTAATTAAGGTATTTGATATTATTTCTGAGATTTCGAGGGGTTTTGAGAGATTCAAAATTTTCGCATGGAATCGCAAAGAATTTTCTAAACTTCATAAGGATTTTGAAGGATTTCATAGGATTTAAGAGGTTTTTGCGTATCTTCAATGATAGTAGTTCAGAAGATTCAGAAGGATTTCACAGAATTTATCAGACTTTCGGATATTTTAGGAAATTTTAAGTGAATTTGAGAGATTTTTCTAAATTTTCGAGGATTTCAGTGACTTTAAGGCAAGAATTGAGGGATTTCAAAAAATTTTAATTACTTAAAAATTTGAATATTTCAAGGTATTTCCAAAGCTCCCAAGAAATTTTCAAGAGATTTCAGGAATCTGGAGGGATTTTTAAGATCTTAGGGTATTTCTTTTGATCTTATTGATATTTAAGTATTTTAAAAAATTTCATAAAGTTTTACATAACTACGGAAGACTTGAAAGGATTTTATATTACCTAAAGGGATCCAGAATATCTAGAGAAATTCCAAGCGATTTTGAAGGAATGTCAACAGACTTCATCAGATTTTAATAAATTTTCAAAAGTTTCAGAAAATAACATCAGATTTCATTGAATTTTACGGGTATTTCAAGAGACTTTAAAAAAGTTTTGTAGGGTTAAGTAAAATTTTCATAAATTTTCTAGGATTTTATGGAATTTCATGGATTTTTCAAGGGGTTTCAGAAAAGCTTTGGAGGGTTAAGTAAAATTTTAATGAATTTTCTAGGATCTCATGGAGTTTCATGAACTTTTCGAGTGATTTCAAAGAAGTTTTGAAGGGTTTTGTGGAATTTTAATAAATTTTTTAGGATTTCATGGAATTTCATGGATTTTTAAAGGGATTTTATTAAATTCATTGAATTTTCTATAGATTTGAATAAACATAAGGGATATCAAAGGATTTGAAATATTTCAGTGTATTTTAAAAGATTCCAAAAAATTTTGAAGAGTTTTGAAAAATGTCACGAGATTCCAAAGGATTTTTAAGAATTTGGAATATTGCAGGTTACTTTCAAAGAATCCACGGGATTTCTTAGGATTTCAATGATTTCCATCTATTAAAAAAATTCTATATAGTTTTGAATATTTTTGGAAGATTTGGGAGGATTTTACAGGACCTACAAGGTTTTAGGATCGTCAAAAAGATTCGAAGGGATTTTAGAGGGATTCAAACGAACTTAATAAGATTATAATCAAAGTTCCAGAATCCCATGAAATTTCACGGTTTTTTTGAAGGCTCTTACAAAATGTATTGAATTTTCAAAAGACTGAAAGAATTTGAAGGGACTTGGCGGGCTCTTAAAGAGTTTAGGGTATTTTAAAAGGTTCCGAATAATTTTCAACGGTTTTCAAGAATTTGAAAGGATTCAGAGGGATTTTGAAAACTTGAGGGTATCTTAAAAGATTCCAAAGAATTTGGAAAATGTCAAGGCATTTCCGAGGATTTCAATGATGTTTAGGTATTTAAAAAAATTTCAAACAGTTTCAAATAATTTTGGAAGATTTGGAAGCATTTTATAAGTCCCATAGGGTTTAGGGGTTTTGAGGTAATTTGAAAGGATTTCAAAAGATTTAATATGATTTCAATCAATTTTCTAGGATTTCAGAAAATATCATCAGATTTCACGGAATATACGGTTTTTTAAAGGGACTTCAAAGGGATTTCAACGGAATTAATAGGATTTCAATCCATTTTGAAGGCTCTCACGAAACTTCACGAATTTTTCGAAGGACTTTGAAGGGATTTCAACAAATTTTATAACATTTCAATCAATTTTCTATGATTTCAGCAAATATCATCAGAATTCATGGAATTTTGCGGTTTTTTCAAGGGATATAATGGGATTTCAACAGATTGTAAATATTTGTAGTAATTTAATAATATTTCAAGGGGCATCAACGAATTTTGAAGATTTGAGGGATTTCAATAGGATCCCTAAATTTTCTAGGGTTGTTATTTTTTTAATTTAAGGACCACTGCTAACGGCCCTCGATGACTTCCGGCCCATCGCAATCGGTGATTGCACCAATTCATTCCGACGCCCAGTCCGCCTCTGCTGCGGTTTCAAATAAAAATAATGATTTATAGTGCTTTAATGGTAAATAATGCTTCGAAACAATTTAGAAAATTATTTTGTCATCCAATGATAATGATTAATGATGAATTGACTACAGTCACGTTATTTTTAACTAATTTATTGCAACTTAATTTTCGCATTTTTCCGAAACTGATAGATTTACTGCGTCGGTTTGTTGGCAGGTCATGAATACGTTCTGAAAAACTAATTTTAATTTCGATTCAAAAAACAAAATATTCATTGCAATATATTTTTTATGGAGAAAATGTTCTATTTTTCCAAAAATACATGCAAAAACAAGAAATGCGAATTTTTATATATTTTTCTCCAAAGCAGTATTTGGTACAAGATTTTGCTAGTTGAATGCGGTTCTCCAGGCACTACAAAATTCATTTTTAACCATAACGTTTAGAGATTTATATGGGATTCATTAGAGCAACTCGTTATAGAAGTTTCAATAATGTAGAAAAATTAAATTATTATAATCAAATAATAATTAGTGAGAGGTCTTAATGTTGACGACCAGGGTGAAATAATTAGAAGAAGATGTAGAGGTTTTCAGATAACTTGTCCAATTTTTATTAATGACTGAGAGATCCCTCAGCAATTATAACGTTTTGGCATCATGACGGATGCCCTTCACGAGAGTCAATAATAAAAATTGGACCAGTAATCAGAAAACAATTCTAAATATTTCGATCTAAAATTGAAGCATGGAAAGCTGAACGGTACTAAGTTAACTTTTTGACAAAATTTGGTTTTCTTCAAAAATCATAATTTCTCGCTTTTCCACACCTATTTTAGTGAAAAAATTTAGGTTTTGCAATTTTTCATCATAAAATTTAGTATTCCAATGTATTTAAATGTTTTCAAATTTTTTAAAATTCGAACTGAATGAATGAAGTATACTAAAATATTAAATTTTTTCAAGAGTTCGACGGTTATTTATAGGATTCTAAGAAGTATTCAACAATTAAAGATATCAGTATAAAAATTTTAAAAATGTACAAGTACTACAAATGTTTCTTCTTTGCTGTTCAATAGTGCTATTTGTTTATGAAATGGATGAATAAATGTATTTCATATGATTTTCTTAGCGATTAATGCATTATTATCATTTATAATCCCACCAAAAACACTAGATGTGAAATAATTCAGCTAAGCACATGACTATTAATGTTTACTTATTTATGTTAAAGGTAATAAATTTGAGAAATCAAAGAATGAAGCCAAGTAAATAGAAGTGTTTTTTAATTAAGGTTATAAGTTTATTGAATTAGTTTATTAAATCATTTTTCTGTTTGATAACAAAAGTAAATTGATGGCTCAGAGGAACGAAAAGAAAATTTGGCGGGAATGTAATATAATAATTTTTTATTGTTATTATTACCATTGCTGTTGTTATGTCAGCACACTTATGATTATTATCTAAAGACAATAATAGGACCACCACATTTTTTCATTTCTATGAAATATCGATTCATTTTTGTTATCGAACAAAAGCATGGTTTAATAAACTAATTCATTGAACTAATTCTTTCTATTAATAAACACTTCTCTACATACATTTTGTACTATTCGTACTTGACTCCATTTTTGGATTTGACAACTTTGATTACCTTTAACATTAATAAATAAAATGTTACTAGTCGTATACTGGGCGGAATTTTTTCACATGTAGTTTTTTAGGTTGGATTTCTTAAATTTTTTTGTAGTAATAACAAATTCACATACAGTAATAAATTTTTCTGATAACATTGGAATCAAATTGTAATCTACAGTCGACTTTTTCTCAAGCATTTTTTGTATTTTTTGGGTAAACAAATTTCTCCAATTTTCAGTTAATATCATTCAAACTTATAGAATAATTATTGTGAACAATTTTCTGTAAGAATCTGGATAAAATCAATATAACTTAGTCGATGGTAGGTTTGTGTATTTTTGTTGCTTGAAAAAATGAAGATTAATGAATTCAAATTGACGGTCAAAATCTTCTTTTGGCAGCATTTGAGTAAATAAAATATAAATTATAGGTTTTTGAAGCAAACGAAGATGAATTTGAAAATTTCAATTCCAATATGCTTATTAGTTTTCACGAGTTTCACGACGGTATTTGGTAAGAGTTTTGGGCTAACTATGAATAAACACAATTTTCAATTAAGAGTTTTTTCTGACTCACGATGGTATATTATAAAAGATGGTTTATTATTTAGTAAACGATGGTTATGTATGAAAAAATAAATCGACCGACTGGTTTTGGCTGTCCGTGCGTCTGCATGCCTAAAATAGTAATTTTTTTCATGAACTCAAACCTAACTTCATGCTATGTTGATTTACCACTTTCTCCTGAAAAAGCGGCATATACACGCCTTATTTACTATATCTATGCAAAGCTTCATCGGAATCGATCGATTGGTTTTGGCTGCAGGTACCTCTGCACTTCAGAAATCATTAAAAATTGAGTGAAATGGACTAAAAAAATGGAAAATTTTCATTATAAATTAATGAGTTTGAAACTCGTCAAAACTACTTTTAGAACATGATTTTAAACTTCATTCCTTAGGGTGCTTCATTAAGGTGTTCGCACATGAAATGCCGCTGCCGTGCGCTAGAAACGGCTCACGTACGAGCCGTCCGAGCGCATACACATAGCGCCAGCCAATCACGTGCAACCAGTCGTGCTGTTGCAGTCGAGCGGATCACGTACCGCTCACGTACCGCTCACGTTCCGCTAACGTGCCGGTTCCGCACTTGGTTTGCCGCTCGACTGTAGCACCACGACTGGTTGCACGTGATTGGCTGGCGCTATGCGTACGCGCACGGAGGGCTCGTGTGTGAGCCGTTTTCAGCGCGCGGCAGCGGCATTTTATGTGCGAACACCTTCATTGGGAGTCCCCTCGCCTGTCACAAATCGGGCAGCTTTATTATAATTAGGGTGTTTTCAAAAAAATTTCATAACGAGCACAATTGAGTTTTTTGCTAATATAATTTTATCTTTAATCTTGCGCTCTTCATTTCTTTGTTGTAAGTATTACTCCTTCATGCGTCATTCCACTCTGCGATCGTCATTTGTTCTTGTTCGTAACTTTTGTTTATGTGCCATCTCATTGTGTGACTTTCATTTGTTTCCTGTTTATGATTTTTGCCCATGTGCTATTTATTCGGAACGAAACATAATTTTAACGATCCTACTACCTATTGCGATCTTAATATTATCGCAAGTGCATTCCAACACTGCAAGTCTCAGCGTATCAGAGTTGTCCAAAATAATGGAAACTCTTTCCATCAAATGTGATTCGATACTGCTTAACAAAATCGGCGACTTTGGCCTTTCAAAAAAACAAATTACAGGTTTTACCGGGTAATCTTGGGAAAATCTTATTGAAATAAAAGAATTAATGACTTCATTGCATAACAGTCAATCTCTTTCAGTGATCCAAGCTCCTGTTGTGTTTTTTTTCCTAAACTATGTACAGTAAACTCTAATAAACTATTAGCTTTTATATTGAACATAGATAATGAACAGTCAATTTCGGAATATTCTAAGAGTCTAATTTAATCTTTTGAAAGAGACGTGCTGCCACTTTGTTTTGGTTTAAATTCTGTTAACAAAGATACTCTTATTCAAAACCATAAGACAAAAATTGCAAAAAAATTGTTCGATGTTTAGGATAATTTGCTTCTGATTTATGATGGTTCGTATGCGCGTCGTCAGAAAAGTACAAATAATAAGTATCCAAGAAAACCTCTCTCTGGACAGAAGAAAGTTCCTGTTTGTGAGCCCTTCACTATTTGTATGACTGATGAATACGTAGTGGACAAGCTTGAATCGTATCCTGCAAACCAAAATGATGCGGATATCATGAAAACGATCATCAAAGATCCGAATAGTTTATGCAAGTTTTTGAGGACGAATAATGTCTTTCTTCTCGTTTGAGGTTTCCGTAACGTAGTTAAAGATTTGGAAAAACAAAATTTCAAAATACTGATGCCTGCCTTAGGAGGTAAAAGAAAGAAATTTTCAACAGACGAATCTAACCAGTCACGTTGTGTGACTAAAATTCGATGGGCAGTTGAAGCTGTTCATGGTATGCTCAAACAAAAGTATCGTCTTCTGGACCATAAAACAGATAATAAGTTGGTACCAAAAATTGGAATCTATTTTAGAGTGGCATCATTTCTTAATAATACTCACGGTCAAAGGCTGCAGTCTGATAAAGAACTTTCAAATGAAATATTACAGAGAATGCATGCTCAAAAAGATGTCGAAAATACACTAGCTATTGAGGCAGAGGAGAAAGGATGAATACGTCGAAAAACTCCCTTCAAAACAGTCACATCAGATGAAATTCTGGATTTCCCAGAAGTGAGTGAAAGAGATTTAACGATCTTTTTCACTGGATCCTATCAGTTTTCTCAAGCTATATCTTATTTAGTAGAAATGGTAGATAAGGATGGCAAACTGACCCTTGAGTACTTAAAAGAAGAACCCAATGTACTTAAGTTGAAAGTACAATTTCGGCACATTTTTTGAGCATCACATAGATGTTTTATAAGATATAAGCCTAACGGCTTTAGTGTTTCCGGGATAACACACTATGCATGCGAGTGTGCTAATGGCAGACGAATAGTTGGCTGCTGCTCACACATTGCTGCCATCATGTATTACCTCTCTCATGCTAGGTATTTATCAAAAATTCTTCAACCAGCACAGGTACTCAGCGAAATGTTGAAAAAAATCCATTGCACTGCAGTGATTAATGATGATAGCGATAAGGATTAAGAAAATTCTGAATTGGTGAAAGGCGAAGGGACTCACGATAATAAAGCACCCTGATTTGTGACAGGCGAGGGGATTCACGATACTAAAGCACCCCGGTTTGTGAGAGGCGAGGGGACTCAAGATAAAATGGCACCCCGATTTGTGAGATGCGAGGGGACTCACGATAATAAAGCACCCCGATTTGAGAGAGGCGAGGGAACTAATGATAATAAAGCACCCCGATTTGTGATAGGCGAAGGGAT
>JAUMHM010000051.1:2626152-2637093 GCA_032362435.1 Melikaiella ostensackeni | reverse complement strand
CACATCACCCGTGCCATTCAGCTTTCGGCACGGTTGTTCACGCCTTAGCTTGGGGGTTTTTCCTGCGGGACCATCTCACAATCGTGAGATGGTTGACCATGGGGGCTCGTTCGGGATATATATTACATTGACGTATATGAATGTGTGTTTGTATGTAGTTGAAAAAATTGGTTAAACAACGACCGCAGGGTCCCCCTGGGAGCGACTGTCATCCGGTAAAAAATAACATCGACTCCCAGTAGAACCGCGGTAAATCACACCCATGGTCACGCCTCACGACCGTGAGATGGTGTATATATATATATATATATATGCAGTCAAAAGTAAAAACGTAGGTATATTTTGGGATTATTTTTCTCAATAATCGTTCACTTTATTCAATCACGCTTTTTTTATTCGAAAGAGGGTACACCATGACGTACTTTTATGAATTTCATATTTAAAAAATCAACAATAAATATATTTCATAGGCGATAGTGTAAACCATGTTTTTTTCTTCGTGTTTCGCGGTGCCCATGATTCAAAGTTGTCAGTTCATCGGAAACAAAATATCATGATTGACTATTATTGAAAGATGTATGAATAATTCCTTGAAGTAGGGGAATACGAAAAAAAATTAACAAAATGGCGGCCATTGGAAATTCAATGTCGGTTTTCGCCCCTGTTTTCACTGTTTTTCACCAAAGTTTAATTAAGAAATTTTTTTTGCAAAGAAGTGGCTCGTCGATGACTAGAAAACATATTGAAGAATATCGTATCTAAAATTTCATCAAAATCTCTTCAGCCGTTCTCGAGATGTCGTGGGCACCGATTGTGAAAACCATGTTTAGAGAAAAACACGTTTAAAGTAAACAAGCAATTTCGTGATCATGGTGAGTACGTGCGCTCGTTGGCAGGAGAAACCGGGAAACCCATGTTCTTTATAATCATTACAGAGCTACTCCCTTTTCTGAAAAGAAGATTACGGACAATCGCAAAGGTTATACAATAGAAGCATTATGATCTTCCACTTGACGAACTCTCGGCAGGTCGCTCGGCGCCCGGTCCCTTTACCGCGATCAGTTCGTCACGCTGTGTTCGAATACCAGTAACTTCGTCAATTTGGCGAATTTCTAGATAAAAGTTTTCACACTATATTTGGAAACTATAAACTTTTAGAAAATACAGTCTTAAAAATTCGATTCTCTGAAAATCCAGGCTGCATCTGGGCGCTTGAATGATGTTTCGTCGTGATAGTCATTTATATTTTCAGAAGACTGAATAATCTGTTATGTATAAAAAAAATATGAAAAATTATCTTCTGTTAACAAAAAGTACTAAATAGTTAGCGTGTCTCATCTTGCTCCAGAGTATGGGGCGAGATGAGACATGTGCACAATTTATAATTTTCATATTTTGATCGTAATTAATATTTTTAGAACACTTGTTCTTTGATGAAATTTATACGTGAAGGTTCATAGAATGTAATGAACCACTAAAAATTTAAAGAACTACTATAGATTGCAAATATTCCACTGGAAATAATAAGGATGCTCATTTCGCCCCAGTCTCCATCACATTTGCGAGTACCTTTCTCTCTTTGTGAGAAAGAAGATTAATAAAATAAAACAAAGAACTTTTCCACTTATTACTAAGTGAATCGATAATTATTAAAATTGATATTGCAATTATTCTAGCTAGTCCATTGAATATGTCAATCGAGGATAAAATGGAAGTGGACAATAGGTCTATCTACGTGGGCAATGTAAGTACATTAATTTATTCCTTTACTCATATAAAGTGTCATGTATTATCATTCAAGACTGAATATAATAATAATAATGCTAAACGTATATAAATAAAGGTCGACTATGGCGCAACTGCAGAAGAATTGGAGCAACATTTTCACGGATGTGGCAGTGTCAACAGAGTAACGATTTTATGTAATAAGTTTGATGGACACCCAAAAGGTTTTGCATATATAGAATTTGCTGATCGAGATTCCGTGCAAACAGCAATGGCCATGGACGATTCAGTTTTCAGAGGTCGACAAATTAAAGTCATGCCTAAACGAACAAATAGGCCTGGCATGTCAATGACAAACAGGTGTGTATATTTTGGGTATTCATATTTCTTCATATATGTCCATCAATAAAATTCTACATTTTCGTAAGCGTCCACGGTATAGCAAAACATTTTATTTCTGTAAAATGTATCCTGGTAATTTATTTACTTTATTTGTGTGCATAACATTTAGTTATCAGTCGATTTTTTAATACTTGTATTTTCCTCGTACTGTTTATTTCACATTTTTTCTTTAATTTTAATTAAACTACTTTGACAAATATATATTTTTATATATAATAGTAAAGAATACGTAAACCTGTGGTTTTTTTTTCAAATTTTCAGATTTTTTCATAAAACTGTTCGTATTACAAGTATAATAAGAAGTATAATCATACGTAAGATTTTCCATAACTAAAAGTTTTTCTCCTAGTTCGTAAAAGATAATGTGGTTACAAATGCGAAAAAATACGTTGCATTTGATCAATACATTTTTACAGAGGACCAAGGGGAGTACGAGGTTATCGAGGTATTACGCGTGGAATCAGTCGTGGAAGTGCATATTTTGCAGGATACAGACCCACAAGGCGACCAAGGTTAGAACTTTTAGTATGAAATAGAAATTAGTTACTATCAGAGTCCTTTATGTTTTTTCATCCTGTCACCTTTACAATGCGATACCTCAATCTTGTGCTGATTGAAAAAATCTATGGATGAAAGAATGAGTTGTTCCAAAGAGGAAGTAGGAGCATTTGGCTCAAAGTGTCCAAACTGTCCTTCATGTGCAATTTCTAACACAGTGTATAGAAGTCCGGTGCCGTAAGCTAGGTTGTTATCCGGTAGATTGTTGTCATTTGTTAATCGATAGTAGGCGGGATCTACCGGACGGCATAACGCTATACGGCACAAGAAAGACGCCCAGTGCAAAATATCCTGTGAATGTGAATCATGATTGTCAGATTGTCGCAAGGACGAAATAATTTTGAAAAATTTATAAATTGTATTAAAGATATGACACCCATTGGAAAATTGTGAAAATATCAGTGAACCTAAACTTTCAGTCGGGAGTGTATATAACACATTTTCTACCTGTGAAATTAATCATTAAGCTTGTTGAATGACAGAATTCCATTTATCGAATAAACTTTAATTTGAAGTACTCGTACTTTTTGCAAAACTGCTTTAATGTTCCTCTTCTCTAAACAAATGAAAAATTATATGCAAAGACGATTCAAAGACCAATTTTTTCTCTGAAAAATCTTTAGTGCGTTATTTTGAAATTTCTAAAATTTACATTTTATCTTCAAATTTCATTAAAGGTGCTTTGAATAATTTGAGCTTCAAAGTACCCTATATCGAGTTTCAAAGACGATTCTCAAATCAATTTTATGCTAAGTATACTTTTTTTGAATATTTGAATATGTATTTGTTTATTTTGAAAGGAGTTATTTAGTATTTGCAATTTTTTATTCCATTGTAGACAACAATTATAATTTTACATTTAAACTCTATCATTAACGGCTTATTTTATGCCTTGAAAGATTCTCTACAATTCTATTCGTGAGAGTTCTATTAAAACAGAAGTGTTACACAAGTTACGAGGTTTGTTTGATAAGTTTGGTAAAGAAACAAGTAAAAATTTGTTTTTTTGAAAAGTTTGCCGTTATTTCTCAACATAGTGTCCTTCGAGGGCCACACACTCAGTCCAGCGAGATTCAAATTTTTTCGTCCCTTCAGAAAAGTACGATTTCTCGAGGTCTGCAAAATACGCACTTACGGCATTAATTACTACTTCATTGGAGAGAATTTCTTCCCACCGAGCCAGGTCTTCAAGTTGGAGAACAGAAAAAAGTCGCACGGAACCAAGTCTGGAGAATAGGGCGGATGAGGAATCAGTTTGAAGCCCAGTTCGTGTATTTTTGCCATTGCGATTACGCAGACGTGAGCCGGTGCGTTGTCATGATGAAACAGCATTTTCCTGTGCGCCAGTCGTGGCCGTTTTTTGCATTTCGCCTTTCAAACGTCCAAAAATGATGCATAGTACGTTCCTGATATACTTTTACCCTTCTTCAAGTTATCAATGAGGATAATTCCTTGGGAATCCCAAAATACTGTGGTTATCACCTTCCCAGTCGACAAAAAAGTCTCCGCCTTCTTTGGCTCACTTTTAAAAGGCAGTACCTACTGCTTTGACTGCTGCTTTGTCTCGGAAGTATAGTGGTGGATTCAGGTTTCGTCCACAGTCACGAATCGACGCAAAAAGTCCTGCGGATTCCGATCCACCATATCCGATGTGGTGACCTCAATTGGGCGTCCGGAGCGCGCTTCATATTTAGTTGTGGTTCGGCTACGTTTAAATTCATTTATCCAAAAATAAACGGGTTTCAACGAAGGTGCAGGCTCCCTGTGAATTTTGCCCAACTCGGCTTTGATCTGCGCGGCCGTTCAATTTTTTAAATAAATATGTTTTATCACCGCATGGAACTCTTCTTTCTCCATTTTTCCGAAAACTACTGACACGCTCACTTCAAACGTATGCCAAACGCGAACTGAGCGTTGGTTTCAGTTGAAGCTTAGTAGAAGTTAGTTTGAAGGGGGCTAATACTTGACCATGTACTACAAAGTTCATTTTGGCGTTATCTAGTGGGAAATTTACTCTACTTATTAAACGACCTTCGCAAACTTATACAAAACAAATTATTTATCAACTTTTTAGTTAATAACTGGCATGGGAAATAGCCGCTTCTGTCGAAATTTCACACTTATCTTCAAGGTCATGAAGCATCTTGTCTCTAACTCCATGGTCAGCTTGAACATGAGGTTCTAACAGTTTTTCTGAATAATCATCCAGGGCTACCGTGTAAATGAAAGATTGATTCTTCTCATTTCTCCGTTTCGTTACATTAACGTCACTACCGATTCTTAAAAGTCCACACATTTTTGACAAGTGATACGAAATCGGTAATTTCTCTTTGTTACTTTTTGCACTTTCGCCTCTTAATAAAACACCCTTTACACTTTGCATCCTCTCTTTCGTCTAGAGGAAAAGAATGCTGCTTATAAAATTAATTAAAAGGCAGTGCTTAAGTGTACCGAAAAAATTTGCCTATTTATACCAAAATTTCGATACACGTAGCCACGGCTTAATAGGAAAAATTATTTATTCAACAAATTTTATTCATTGTCCAACGTTTGCAAATCGCTTCGTAGCAAATGTTTCAAATTATACTGGTTTAATGTATTTTAATTTCAGAATATAAAGGAATTATAAAACAAAATGAAACTAATTCTATATGTTTAATCTTAAGATTTTTCTAAATACCTAAAACGCTCTAGGAAATTAGAGACATAATCCGAAAGTGTTCTAATTTCCTGAATTAACCAGACATTACGAAAAAAGGTAATACCTGAATGGAAGATTTTCTTAAACCCTGGCACTTAGCTAATTCCATAGGTTCTCAGCTAAATCCCTAATCTTCCTAATTACCTACGATACACACACACACACACACACATTGAAAAAGTGTTCAAGCAACAACCGCAGGGCCCCCCTGGGAGCGACTGCCATTCAGGGAAATGACACTGGATCTCAGTAGAAACGCGATAAATACACCAATGGCCACACCTTACCACTGTGAGGTGGGGTGACCACATGGTGCGACGCAATCATAATGAAGGGCCGATGAAACCCTCGTGTGTCTTGAGGACACGAAGCGACCCTAAAATAACAGCTCTCTGTATCCATCTCGCAAGTGCCTTGGCATGTTTCTGACACGCGGGTACGGCTTCGAGGATACGAACCAGTGATGGCTTTTTACCTCCGAGAGCCCGATGACAAGGACATTCATTTTAAGCGAATATTTTCGGAACATTCGCCGCAGCTCCCTTATAAGGTCTCAAAACCTCTCCTGTTTTTCCTTCTCCTTGACTGCGATGTTACTGTCGGATGGAGCTAAGAATTCCTTAAACATTGTTCATTTCTCGAAGTCTAGGAATACGCTGTCAGTAATGCACTTTCTTCACTTCTGATATTAAGATCCAGGCCAAGGGTTTTGGCTGTATGCTCCGCGGCTTTATGTGTGTGTATATATATTGCGTTAAGTTCCACCACACTCTTGCAGAGACACAGTATGTAGCGATTGTTTCTACCACATACTTGCAGAGGCTCGATAGGCAAATCCATGTTCGGTCGCGCCAAGTCGTAGTGCGTTTGAAATCCAAATAGTTGATAATAAAATTTCACTTCATAAGTTAATAAAAAAATTATTTGAATCAAGTAGAAAATGGTTTGAATGAATCTCGGAATGAATTCGAAAATGAAATTGCATGATATCTTTAATAAGATGTGTATATTTACGTATAGTGGGCCGAAGGTGCGAAATTGTTGAAAATAGAAAATGTCTAGTGGTAAAAAGTTGCTACGTTTGATTATAAATAGAAAACTTTAATGCCTTTTTGGAATCAAAATTAGTAAAAGGGTGTCGCAATGAGGTCAAAAATGTGGGATTCTCGCAAATTAAACATTTTTTCCTATGTTTACTAAAATTATGGTAATTTTTTACGTCAAATTTTTGGTATTAATTGCTAATAATAGTATTTTATGATACAAGAATGCAAAGGTAGCGTTTACCAACGAGTGTGATATTTTCAGCCCGAGCCGTAATCAAGTCGGAGGCGCCGGAGACGAGATGCAGGCGAGGGTTGGAAACATCACACAAATTGGTAAACGCCATTAAATCCGAGTGTCATACGCCATTTTTTATTTTTGTAACAAATTCCACGAAACTTGCAAAGCAAATGCCATGCAGTTTGTGCGCGGCATGGGCGGCCGGGTCCGAGGAGTGCCCGTTGAAGGGTTCTGAGGGCGGAGGCCTCCTTTGAAGGAAGAAAATCACTTCAAAATAATTAAAAGTAACTCAAAAGAGTCACAATCAGGCAGATACGAGCGGATCATCAACACACCGATTCTTACTCTCGGGCCGCCTACTTTGTACTTGAGAACATGAGGATCGAGACGATCTGGAAAAGAGGAATGCTTTCCCTAATTCATACCGTACTGATAGAATCAAACTACAGCTACTATAAATTCATCGAGTTTTCGAAGAAATGGGCAATTCGAGAGAAGGATTTGCATGAAGATGATCTGGTGCTAGGGAAATCGTTGTCACCGTCATCACATATCACTTGGATGTGTCTGACTGTGTCTGATATAACCTAGCTGACGAATCTACTTTATCTATACTAGACTCAATACAATTTTTCCCAGATAGGCGGTGCGTCAGTATGTTCTATCTTATCAGCTGAGTGGGTTTGATGTTTTCAGGTCGACTGAATCGAAGTGCGCATGCCCATCGATAGATATAATTTTCTTCCTCAAAGTGTACATGCCTAGCGATATAAAATCACTTTTCCTTATCGAAGTACGCATGCTTCCTTTGGACACAGAATACTGGCATCAAAAGGCGCAGTTTCGGGGCATGTGTTGCAAAAATAACATTTCTTAAAACATTTGAAGAAAAATTAACTCGAACTCAAAGAATGACATTTTTTCTCATTTTCAAAAAATTCTAACTTAAACGAAAATGATACATGTTTTTTAATTTTGATTTTTGTATTAGTACCTGTTCAATACTAAAAACTGTACTTTAAAAAATTACCATAATTTCGGTATATGTAAGGAGACAAAAATGTTTAATTTGCCAAAATGAAATTTTTTTGGCCTCATTGTTACATCCAGAGACCATTTTTAATTTCAAAAAGTCATTAGAATTTTTTTTTGTAATAACACGTAGCATCTTTTCAGTATTAATCATTTTCGATATTCAACCATTTTCGGTCTACTTCAGGCCATACCTTCAACAACATTAATGTTGTATTTTTGTATTTTTGAAGGTCTGAGCTGAGAGTTTTACTGCTCGACTTCCAATGAGCACAGATTTCGAAATTTCAAACATTTTAAAGATTTCATAAGGATTTCAAAGATTTCAAGGGTTTCAAAAGATTTCAAAGATTTCGCAAAGATCACAGTGATTTCACAAAGATTTCAAAGATTTCACGAAGGCTTGTGCACCAGGTTATAAGAGTGATCAAACCTTCGGTCTGAGCTAATTAAATTTTTTTTGCGTTATCTCAAAGAATATTAATAATTGCATCCCTAGAAATATATAGAATTATCATTATACTTTAATATGTAGTCTATATTATTTCAAGAACTTGTCGCCATTTTTTATTGTTTATTTAGTTTTGGAACTTTGGACAAATGGAATACTTTTTTCTCAAATTATAATTATTAATAATTTCAATAAACATATACCTAAAAATATAAGTTTCCATAGCTTTTAATTTAATTGAATTGATTTATTATTATTATTTGTTGTTGTTGTTCAATAATTCTTTTGATAAAAGCAACTTTGAGCTTCTATTGACTATCAGTTTTACTGGGTTATACGTACATCTTGGATTAAAGAAAAATTTGTCCTAACAGGGAGGGTTTCATAAAAATTGGTATTTAGATACAATTTATACTTATTTTTTCAATAAGTTAATACTCCTTTTGATTCTGCATGTCAATTAAAAACGTTCAAAATTGAATAATATGAATTAGACACAGGTTATACATGAAGCATATTAAAAATTGAACAAATGTTGAGGCTTTGGACTTTAAACGATTCAAACTTAAAATTGTCCTATTATATGTATATGGATGATTGCCAAAAAGTTTACCATTATTTTAGACCATGAGATTTTCGCAAACAAAAAAAATTTCGAATCCGCCTAAGATATTTTTTTTTTTTTTTTAATGAAGGGTTTCCTAAGAGAGTATGAAAATATAAAACTAAAAGATCAAGGAATTTATTTGTGATGGACGTGAATTTCACACGTTGCTAAACGTCGCGTGACAGGACATGCGACTATGACAAAAGAAAAAATTTCAAAAATCTCTTTAAAATATTTATGCAGAACAGATAAATACGTATATTTGAAGATATGGAAAAAATTACATTGTACAATGGAATCACAATGAAGGGCCGGCGAAACTCTCGTGTGTCTTGAGGCCACGGAGCGACTCATGCATGACAGCTCTCTTCATCCATCTCGCAAGTGCTTTGACATGTTTCTGACACGCGGGTATCGCTTCGAGGTTGTGAACCAATCATTTTAACCGAATATTCTCGGAACATTCGCCGCAGCTCCATCGATAAAGACTAATATTTCACATTTCTGTGAAAGTTTCCGTGCATTTTTTTGTCGTGGAGCGTAAGCAGAAGTTCTTTACCTCTACTTTCTTCACCCGTGCTTTTAGAAGTGAAGAATCTAAATGGATTAATGCACTTTCCTCCTCACTTCTAATACACTTCTGATATTAAGATCAAGGCCAAGAGTCTCGGCTACCTGCTCCACGGCTTTGTAAAGGAACGCTCCCTTGCCAATTATTTTGTGATTCCTACCATTACCAGTAGAAGATCGTTTGCGACAATGTGAGGTGTACCTAGGATAATTCGGTTATTAAGACATTGGAGATTCAGAAGTCCGCGCCCGCCTTTACGACGTGGGGTGTCTAAGTGCGGAACGGACGAGTTGATATGTAAGCTCTTCTTCGTATGTCTGATCTTACGTGTGGCGGTGTCGAGGGCCGTGAGCTCGTTCTTCGTCCTTTTGTGATGTTACATCCTAAATGCGGCTCCCAAACACGCCTAGGTATTGGTAGGTCTCTCCAGCACTAAGGTGTCTAATAGCACTCCAGTCCACGAGCTCAGTGTCGTCGCGAATGCCAGCAAGTCGTCCTCGCTTCAGACGAACTTTGGCACAATTGCCCAATCCAAAATCCATACCAGTTTCTCGTGTGACACCATGGGCCCCCTTATCTTCTGCATCACACTTTTGCCACTATCTCACGTTCTACTCATTTCTCAAGGGTACCTCTGCGGAGGATCTAATAATCGTCAGCATAAGGTAACTCATATATTTTATATGGATGAATTGAAGATCTTTGCTTCTGGAACAGAGCATCTCAAGGATGCTCTGAGGATCGTCGAGGAGTACTCACGAGAAATTGGTATGTACTTTGTATTGGACAAGTATAACTTGCTTCAGATGAATCTTGGCACACATGTCCAGTCCAAAGTCCATACCAGTTTCTTGTGTGTACCCCTCGACGATTCTCTGAGTATGCTTAAGCGGCTCTACTTCAGAAGCATAGACCTTCGCATCATCCATATAAAATAAATGAGTGACCTTATGCTTGTGATAACTAGGCGTGCCAAAGAGGTACTCACGAGAATTGCGTAGTGCGAGAAATAGTGGCAGAAGTGTGATGCAAAAGCGGAGAGGGCTCATGGTGTCGCCCTGTAAGACGCCACTCTGGCAGGTGAAGCTGTTAGCTGTCACAACGATGTTTTCCAGATGAGATAGTAAAACTGGTTTTCCAAAGAGGCATTAATCTCTCTATGTATTCCACTATGTGTGGATGAATCTTCAAGCTTTCTAACAGACAGATGACAAGTCTATGGGAGGTCGAATCGAAAGCTTTCTGGTAATCAATCCAGGCCATGGACAGTTTGCAGTTATAGTATGCAGCGTCTTTGCAGACGCTCCTGTCGATTACCAGGTTTTCCTGATAGACTGCTACGCCTTTTTTCGATCCACATTATGCGTAAAGTGACTGTTCGAAGAATATTCAATTAAAATGATTGCCCTTGTGATCGGTGCTCTCGGAGGTGCGAAGCCATCATCTTGGGTCGCTCCGTGTCCTCAAGACCCTGCGGTGATTGTTTGACCAATTTTTTTGAATTTGTGTGTGTGTGTGTGTGTGTGTGTGTGTGTGTGTGTGTGTGTGTGTGTGACGCGATCTGAAGAAAGACCACTAAGCGCCACAATGCTAATTTTAGAGGAGAAGCA
>JAUMHM010000051.1:2592788-2615212 GCA_032362435.1 Melikaiella ostensackeni | reverse complement strand
AAAAAACTAGACAAAATGGCTTCTTCGTTTGGACTCAGTTTTACATTTAGGATTTCCCCATGATTTCGAAGGCCCTTGAGGACAAGCACGGTGGTCAGAAGCATCCTGTATTTACAGGTATATACAGAACGGAAGGTTCTAGACTAAGAGAGCAGGTTTCAAGGTCAAATTGTTTTCAAACCATTTTTGGTGACGTAGATAGACACAGAGTATTCACTACATCAGAAAACAGGATTAGTGAGAACTTACAGGCATTTTTTGGGGAAATGGCTCAGAATAAAAATAGTGGGAAAACAGTGAGGAAATTTAGGAGTTATATGCAAGATGATTGTATTGATTTGTATCAAGGAACAACATTGATTATCTTGTTGACAGAAGTTCAGAAGATTGTAGTTAGAACACTAATAATCAAGAATTAAAATTTATTCGGTGAACGGATTGGGGAAAATCTTGTGGACCAATAATCCTTGAACTCGGAGGTTACTGCAGAGGTTATACTGAAGATTTATACTGAAGAATGGAATCAAGAAGGTACCCAACTACCCACCGGATACTTAAGATTTGGGTATGTAAAGGGTTGAAAAGACACTCACTTCAGAGTTAGGAACTGAGATTCTCCCAGAAGAGGTGGAGACTAACCCTTGAAGGTTCAAAAAAGATAGAAGTTGAACAGAATAAGGAGTGACTCTAGCGAAAGTTTCGGATAGGAATTCATTTCAAATCATTGCGAATTAGTCCGAAATCCCTATCCGAACCAATCCGAAAAAGTCCTCAATTTCGTTCGACCCCAATCAGTTACAAAGTAATCCGAATTAAATCGATTTAATTTGAATTTCCAATCCGAACCAAACTTTCAGTCCGAATAAATCTGAATGAATTCAAAATCGGATTGATATATACTGAATTTTCAATCCGAATGAATGCGAGTTCGGATGGAATCGGATTAATTTCAACCAATTTAGATCGAACGAAATTGAGAACTTCTTCGGATTGAATCGGATTGGTTCGGATACAGGTTTCGGAATAATTCGGAATGGTTTGAAATGTATTTCTATTCGAAACTCTCACCAGAGGAGTCAGAGTCTGATGAAAGGGGTATAGAAGACGAAGTTGAACTGCTTAAGGGTTGGTACTGGATCATGGAAAACTTGGTGCCGGACTTGCGATTTGAAGAGCGAGTCGAGGACTGAGTGGAAGGAAAAAAAAGGTGGGGATGAGGGGTCCCCAACTATCGCCCCCTCTTGTGAGATCCACTGCATGCGATTAGTGATTTTCCCGACAAATGGTCGGACTGGAAGAACTTTTTGTGTTTTGCCCTTCAGACATGAATGCACAATCTGAGAGAAATTTCACATGGCAGAAAGTTGAAGTGACATTTATTTGTGTGGAAAAAAGGCCGCAAGCGGCAAAAAATCAAAAAATCTGCGAGATTATTTTATGTGAGAAAAGAAAAGAAGAAGAGAGGAAAGGGATAAGTGTGGTAGAAAATGAATATAACGGCCAAGTCAGAGGTGTCAGATCAGCGCGGCGTCGAGACAGTCTCAGCGCTGCACCAAACGTCCACCCCCGACTAGGTGATTCATTTCATGAGAAATTTTTTCGTCATCGCGTGTTTGCGAAGAGGATCGTAATCATTTTTCCCTACAGAGGAAATATGTTCAAAATGTGATGAAGATGCAAATTCATAAAATTTATTGGCGGTTTCTTTGATATACTCTGAAATATATGGTAATTGAAATTCTCTGTTAAGGGCAGAATTCTTGGTCTAGGGGTTTTGGTGATACGTCTGCGAAATTCATTTTGAATGATATAAAGTGATTAATGTTGCTCTTTGACGCACCTCACCAAATTGTACAGGCGTGAGTCATGATTGGTCGAATAAACATTTTATAAGAGTAAATAGGTACGAAGTGCCTCCTTTTATAATCCCGGGGTAGATGCGATTGTTTCGTCTACCCCTTTCTCTCAGAAGTAGGGGTTAGAGTTCAACGTCCACGAGTCGCACGTGCCGGTTCCAATCAATGATTAAATGACCAGTTCCTGCTTTCACAACTTATTCCAGAAATGTCCTGGTCCTGGCGGAGTCATACGTGTATAAGTTCTATATCTTAGTGTCGTTGTCTTCTCAGCGACATGGGAAAATTCTTCTCTTGGTGCTCTCTTCCAATTCAATACACTTTATAGCTTTTCCTACTTTGTTTTGATTGAGACGTTTCTACATGTTATAGTATTTATATATCGTATCTCGACCAATGCGTTTGATAGGAATGTTTTACACTATAACCTAGAATTAGCTCGAGTCTGGGGCATTACCTACTTTAACCGTGAGGCTTTTCCAAGAGTTTTTACGATGTAAGCAGTCGGAGGGAACTGCGTAACTCCGCTGAGCTCGGCGCCTCTCTCTTTCTCTCTCGGCCCCTCGAACCCCGTATCAACGAGGCGGCGGGAATCCTCTCTTTCGCCGTCTTCGATTCTCACCCACGAGTGCGAGCTCGCAGGCATTCTAGGAAGGCAGTAAGTCGAGGGGAAGTATGTCGAGGTCCCAGTGTAATATAATAATATAAATATAGGGTCACGACGCAGTACGTGAATATTGGGTGCCAAAACGTTTGATTCATAAAATATCTTTATTTCAAAGATTTCTAAATGTGATTCCTTAATAATGATACTGTAAGCCCAGACAGCACAACAGTTTGCGTCAAACTTGCCGGAAGTTTGCGGTGCAAGCCCAGTGGGCCAAAAAATGGAGGACGTCTTTACGACACCCTTACGATATTTTACGACGTCGCAAAGGCGTCCTATGTTCGTGTCGTAAAAATATCTTGGAGACAACTGCAAGACATTTTAATATCGCAAAGATGTCTCCACGTCATTTTTACGACTTGGACATATGACGTCTTTGCGACATCGTAAAGATTAATATCGCTGGCTTACAGTTCACAGCAGCTATATACTTTTTTCCCGTGTAGTTTTGAATTGAAAATAAATTATATTTGGTGATTTGCCCAAGCTACAGTCAGTGCCGGTCTTTTCAGTAGGCTAAGGTAGGCTATAGCCTAGGAGCGCTTCATTATGAGGAGGCGAAAGATTTCGAGCAGGTTGTTTCCAGGGGCGCCAGTTATGAATTTAAGTATAGCAGCATTTGAATAAGTCGTATGTCAGGTAAAATGTCCCTCACAAATTGCATGCCACTTTAGATTGGTAATCCCGAAACAGACGATCATAAATCGGCTTCACGAAATTACCAATGTAAGGTCGTCCTAATCTCTGTACAACCTATGTTCCTATAAACGGCAACTTTTCATTCAGTACCGCCCTAATGACCTTCTATCATGGGAGTTAGTACCTTAAATTTTGTCTTTCTCTTACTCCCTCACACTTTTCGTACTCTTGTCTTTTGGGGATTTTTGATTCCAACAAGGAATCAGTCACTCTTCAGCTGTCGTCCTGAGTGTATCCTTGCTCGGAGAATGAATAATTCCCTTATCCGAAAGTGCAATTTTATTTTTCGACTTACCCAATCGCCAAGAAAATATTTGATTATTTTTTTGGTTTTCTAAGTTAGTGAATGTGTGTAGAGTCAATTCCTGTACAAGTTCACCTTGCACAGGCTAAACAATATTCAGTAAACTTAGTGGTGTTCAGTGTAGGAAAAAAGCTGAGGAAAGAAGTGAAAAGGAGGCGAATTTTCTTAAAAAAGTGTGAAAGTTAAATACTTTTTTTCCAAAGATTTTGAAGGAATTGTCTTGCAAAGATATGCCTGATGAAACTGATCCGTATCACAAGATAGAAGAAACCGTACTAGTCGAAGATGGTGACAAGAAAAGGGATGAACCAGTTGCAACAACTGTGATTTTGGAACAGAAAGAATATAGCAACGAAGGTAAAGAATTTCACAATCTCAAAGAATGTGCTATAAATTTCAGAGTTTTGCTACAACCTTCCTAGGTCATGCCAGAAGTTGAAGCCGAGATACAAAATTTGAGAAATTCTTGCATTTTCCGTTAACATTCGAGGGGAAAAATCCCAAAGAATGATGGAAATTTCCGCAAGAGTTTGAGAAATTTTCCAACATTTCGTGAGGAAAATTCCCAACATTGATGGGAATTCACTCATGAGTTTGGGAATTTTCCCAAATTTTCGTGAGGGAAATTCCCAACATTGGTGGGAATTTACGCAACAATTTGGGAATTTTCCCAACATTTAAGGAGGAAGATTCTCAAGAAATAGGGAAAATTACTCGAAGGTTCGGGGATTTTTCTCATGAAATGTGAGAGAAAGTTCCCAAAAATCATGGGAATCGAATTGCGAGTTTGGGAATGATCTATTATATTTCATGTGGAACACTCCCGGGAATAATGTGACATTACTCAAGAGTTCTTTTTTTTTTAGATATATTTCGATTCTCCAGTCACATGTTCAAGATATTCAATGAGAAAGTTATGTAATAAAATCATTATGTACAACTACGACGAGAATGAAAAAAATTATATAACACACAACTATATTCATGATCTATATCAATGAATGAATAAGCGAAATAAATAAAACAAATAGGATGGGAGAGCCTCTAACTTCGATTGAGTCCATTTCAGCCCGTGAAATAGTATTCTGAAATTTTTTGCATCAATTTTATTACTTGTGCATCTTGTTTCTGATTCCCATTCTTTTTCTCTTGCCTCTTGCTTTCTTCAAAAGAATTTATGCGTAGGAGCATCCTGAAACGAAGACGATGTTCTTAACAATAGTCTTTACGAATGGAATAGCAGATCATTCCGAAAATTTGATCAGGTAGTCGATTGTGGACTTTTACATTCACCTTCACATTCACTTGTCACCTGTCACTTTTTGGAAATCTGTTTGACATGCCAACTTTCAGATTTTCAACGACATCAACGAGACCCTAAAACATTTCCGAGAATCTCATAATATTTGTATCTGAGTTTCATAGGTATCATTTTCGTGAATTGGGGGAAATTTTGGCTCTCGTCAAAGATGTTCTAAATTTCAGGAAAACAAGAGTTTCTGGAACTTTACTGCAAAATAAGTGAATTTGCTTATGAAAATGTTTATAAAAACGAAGAATGTTGTTGAGTGGCAGTCCATCGTGTAAAAATATCATAATCTTGGACGGAGATGAATGATTCAAAGAAAAAATGCATTTATTTATAAAAATTGTTAAAATTATTGTCCTTCATTGCTCTTTGATACTCTCTCACCATCAAACGTTCGTTTTACCCCTCCAATAACAGAATATGTGCAATTATATCATTAAAACTCCCTAAATGCGCAGAATACGAGTTTCACCCATCAACTTGTTCATAACAATTGAACTGGTCCAAGAAAGATAATTCATTGATTCTCTAGGATTTTGAGAATATATTAACAATTGAAACTGAAAAAACATATTCCAATGTTTCTTGAAAATTCGGTCTCTATTCATCAGTTTGAGCAATGCGCAGAGCGAAAGGAAAAAACTTATTCTGCACATTGAGTTGAAAAAAATTTCTTTTACGTAAGAATAGTCATCAATTTTAACTTGAAAACTGTGTTTTCCAGCTAACCGAAAAAAAATTTGGCCTCGTTAGAGACCATAGAAGATACGATTTCGTGGTGACTCATGAAAAAAGTCATTTTTGTACCCCTGAACATTTTTTATAAGGGATGCCAAAAATCTAGCATCTTTCTGGATCAGTCAGGAATAAAATTATCATAAAGATGAGGCGAGAAATACATAAACATATTTTTTTTTCAAATCATTGAATTTCTCTCAAGTAAGAGATCAGAGAGCTTAAAGAAATCTAGAAGTAAATAACAATTGTTAATTCACCTTTCATTCATCCTAAGCGGACCACTTGAGAGCAATGTGACTTCGAATCGAACACTTTCAGTCACACACTTGTCACACAACACGATTTTAGTTGTCACAAGAGAAGCGTCCACATCAAGAGTTCAGTGGTAACTGATTGCAACTGAGCAGCAAATTGGGCATGTAGGAAAAATTAGCCATCATAGTCCTGATGAAAAATGAAAACAGGTAAATATAAGTTTGAGACATTCTCAGAACCTAAGGACCTTGCTTCATTGTTCTCATTGAACTCAAATGTGAGTTCGTAGCTTCGCGAAAAAAGCCTAAAAAAGTAATCCGTTTGCATCTCGGTGATCCATATCAAAATGAGTTATCCGGAAACAGAATCGAATAGAGGCTCAAGAATTGTACATTTCTCTTCAATTATTTCCAAGATTAGTCATAAAATAATAAATCGGAAGGGTTTTCTATAATACAAAGAGATGCTTTTCATATATTTATTCCTTTATGTCTTGTCTGGCACAAAAAAATTATTATTTTATACAGAAAAACTGTATTATTTTATGAATAATTTTGCTGAAAATATGTGCTTGCGTTGTTAAGTGGAAAATATGCAAGATTATTTGAATCTGCACGATTACATACCTATAACATTGCGTGATTAAGTTTTTGATAAACGAATGGTAAGCCATTGACAATGTAAATTGTGCGGGGTCCTTCATGATTAGAAGCATTAAAAGTTTTGGTTGAATCAACCGAAATCATTTCTTAGGCCAACAAAAACACTTACTTGAATCAACTAAAATATTCCCTTCGGTCAACCAAAATATTTCCTTGGATTAGCCAAAAGATATGGTACAATCAAGCAGATTTCACTAACCATAAAATTTTTTTGGGTCAACCAAATATTTTGTTGTCGATATAATAACCATATTCTAGGGTTGAATTAACCAAATCTCTTTCTGGGTGTATAACATTTTCGACTATATTCGAACAGTGAGAAGGCAATATTCTAAAACTTGTAAATATAAGCGTCACATGATATCGTTTTAACAAGCCATTGCTACAAAGTGGAAAAAGAAGAATTATTCACAATCTTCATCTTTTTTGAATAGAGATTCAGTTACAAAAATCCAGTTAGATCAAATTTTTAGTATACTGGTCGTGTATTCTAGTTTGTTTCAATTATCATTATTATTATTATAAATTTACGGAATTCATGGAAAAAACTTCAAGCATTCATAACTCAAAGAAATTTTTTTTTTCAATTACAGCTTTTTATATCTTTTCAAAATATACTTTAGAAGATGTTCTAGTGTTTTGAAAAATTGCTAGCGCTATTTGGGACTCATTTTGTCAATTTAAACTACCTCATCATGGATAACTTACAGGTAAAGAACAGGTTTAAATAAGAAAAACATTATTAGATGAGAGAACAATTATTACCTGAAAATAACACAGAGGTAATTAATAGCAATTGTTATTTTGTTACATATTTCATTTCTTCATTGAAATTCATTTTCATATAGGCAAAAGTTCTGGATCAAAACAGAAGTGAATTATTTCATTCTTTGATTGAAATTGATTTGCACATAGGCAAAATTCTAACCAAAACTACAGTCAATGAATCTTGTTCATGACTCCATCCTTACCTTCTCTCTTTACAGACAGCATCTCCATGTACTCCCTCTTTTCCACTTTCTCTTACGATACAGAATTTCAAAACCATCTCAATTAAAATCATAACCATGTGTGAGTCTATGTTTTGTGAGAACCTCATAATATCTTGCACATCTATGAAAATTATTTTTATGTTTATCTTTTCTTGTTCTTAGTGACCACCTTGCTTGTCCTATATAGACAGGATCAGATTGTTTACATTTAAATTTGTGAATGACAAATTGTTTATCAAGATTCTCATATTTATTTTTATCCAGTTTTACAATCAATTAACTTTTGAATGAAACACTATGAAAGCCCAATTTTTCTAGCACTGATTTAAAGATACTTGAGACTTTTTCAAAATAAGGTAAAACAACTCTGTTTTTCCTTTTTTAATTCTGTATATTGTTTTTGTTCTGATTATTACCTTTACTATTAATTTGAACAATTGTCATATGTATATGTTTGTCAGTAGAGGCAATTGGATAATTGTTGAGAAAGAGAATCTGTTTACATAACTCAATGTTCTTTTCATGGGATTTTGGATTAGTATAATTTAAGAGATAAAGTAAAGGTGAGTGAGTGAAGTGAGTCTCGGACGAACCCACTCTCTGAGATCACTCACAGATAGAGTTTGAGTTGGAATCTACCTAGAAGAACGGCCTGGGATTAGTATTCCACTGAACTAAGGAGTGCATTCTCAGAGTTACCGGAGTCGATTAGGGACGTGGATACCTTGGAGATGGCAGCCAATACTTTCACGGAGGCCATCAAATCTACTTATGAAAAAAATGTCGACCCAAAGGAGTCCGAAAGGCAGGGGAGACGCACTGGTCGAACGGAAAGCTCGATAAGAGAAAGGGGCAGAGGCAGCTGCTAGACTCGACAAACTGCTTTCTAGAAGCCCAGATGCTATTCTTGGCACTCTGAAATTTCCTGACGGAGGATACTCAGAGTCAGATGAAGAGACCCAGACCTGCCTGATGGAGGCACATTTCCACGACTTTAAAGGGTCTGGGAAAAAGGAGGCAACACCTTAGAGCCGTACAAAGTCGCATGTGGCTCAATCGAGCCTCCTGAGGCAGCTACGCCACAAGATTGTTACTCCTTCCAGGGTCCAATGGGCCCTAAAGTTTTTCAGCCTATATAAGTCTCCTGATCCGGATAGCATATACCCTGCCTTCTAACAGAAGGATAGGGAGTCCATCATAGAATCGCTGGCGAGACTTTTTAGGGCGAGTCTGACACTGGGATGTGTCCTGACGGCATGGAGAGGCACAAGAGTGGTCTTCATTCCGAAAGCGCGCAGGATCGGTTATACTTCACTCAAGGATTTCCGTTCCATCAGCATCACATTTTTCCTACTAAAAACGGTGGAAAAACTTGTGGATAGATACACCTGCCACAAGAAGGCCACTGAATAAGAAACAATACGCCAACACGGCTAGTCACTCGACCGAAACGGCCCTAAGTTGAGCAGTCAACCTAATTGAAGGATAACTGAAGCAGAAGGGCTTTGCGATTGGAACCTTGATGGACAGCAAAGGAGCTTTCAACTAAACCTATGGTGAAGTGACCAGGGCAGCAATGATTGCACATGGTGTGCCAAACGCAGTCTTAGAATGAAACTTCCACATGCTGGCAACAAAAACCTAACAAAGACTAAGGGTGATACCACTTTGTGTTGAAATTTTGAGTCAGGATGCCCACAGGGATGCGTTTTATCGACCCCTCCCGTGGTGCCTATTAATTGATGAACTGCTTAATCTACTCACAGGACAGAGCGACCACGATATAAGCTACTCGGACGACATGATGGTGACCGTGCGCGGCCAGCATCTGGATACGCTGTTCGGGGTAATACAGCAAGCACTGGAACTAGTAGATAACTGGTGCAAGAAAACCGGATTATCGGTCAATCCAAGTGAGACGGACGAGGCTATATTGGCCAGACGGTTCAAGAGGGGGACCACGAGTACATCGAGACTGGGAGGGCAAGAACTGAGAATCACTGAACGAACTGAGTACCTAGGAGTCATCCTGGATAAGAAGTTTTCATGAAACGAACACATGAAAAGCAAGCGCAGAAAGCTCACAGCGACCCTCTGGCTTTGTGGGAGAGACATAATGAAAAATTAGGGCCTGAAACCGGAGACACTGATGTGGATTCATACAGTGATCCGGCGACCCAGGCTAACATTTACGGCAGTGGCCTAATGGGGCAGGGTCAAACTGTCAACTGTGAAATCTCGACTGGAAAGAATCAGAGGACTGATTCTAACAAGCGTCACTAGTGCCTTGAAGTCGACACCCACGGTGGCACTAAGGGCACTAACAGAGTCAGAGCCTCACCATCTTACGACCAAGGTCATGGCTGTGAAGGCAGCCTGGAGAATGAATACGAAAAACCGTGGAGGGATCTGGGCAGGATTGCGGACCCCAACCAATATCGTGAAGATTTCGACCTTGAGCATGCTCAGGGACAAAATGCCTAATCGCTACCACTTCGACAAAATCGAGTAAGCCTATCCACGAAAGAAGAGTGGGCTGACGGTGAGGCATACCTGTCTAATGATGGGGCCAATTGGCTCACAGATGGCTTCAAAAACAAGGAAAAAGCAGGAGCCCGTGTCCATCGCAGGAGGAGTGGAATGAGCTTCACAATCCCGATGGGATCCTACGCCACAATCCTGCTAATTGAGACCATGGTCATGCTCTAGTGTGCCTATAAGGCACAGGAGTATGTCAATAGAAGAAATATTTGCATTTTCTCAGACAGCAGTGTTGCTATAATATCTCTGAAAGGAACAACGATTACGTCGCTACAAGTATGTTGATGATTCTGTACTTTCTTTACATGCACAATAGATGGATACTCTACTTGATGTTTTCAATAGTATACATTCAAGATTACAGTCCACTGCTGAAATTCAAACGGAAGGAAGATCGAATTTTGTTGATTTAACTTTAATAAAAACTGATGAAAATTATATTATCATTGATTGTCACAGAAAAAAAATTGTTTGGGAATCATACTTAATATTAATTCTAATCATTCCATTCAAAACAAAATAGAAATTGTGCAGAACATGATCGATAGAACTCTGCTTGAAGGAAGGCTTGTTTATTACAAATAATTGGTTCAGATATAAAATGATCCATGAGCATACTTGGTGCAGAGGCGAAATCACAGTATGATCGACTTTATTGAAGCGGATAAGAGAGTTCGAGAGCTAGTAAAACATGCAAGGATTAGGAGAGGTTCTGAATGTGAAACGGATCACCACTTCATAGTTTGAATATAGAAGCTAGGTCATGGATGGACGAGAAGAAGAATTAGCAATAAGTCGAAACGTGTTAAACTAGAGAAGTTGCATAAATAAGAAGTACCAATAGAATATTTTGAAAAGCTAAATAAATATTTAAGTCATCATAGAAAAGACTGGAAGACAGAATTAGGCAATAAAAATGTAGAGGGTGCATGGGTCATGCTACAGGATAGCATCTTTAAGGGTGCATCTCACGTGTGCAGTTCTGTGGTTGTAAGAATAAGGGCTGGAGATGCTTGGTGGAATGATAAAATCCGCGTGGCTCTTAACAAGAAAAATTAAGCTTACTCAAGAAAGCTGGAATTACAGGACTTAGCAATGCGGAAAGAACTAAACTGTAAACTGATTATAGGGAAAAAACAGAAAAGCAAGGATACTAGTCAAAGAAATGAGTATTGATTTCCGCAAAATTATATTCGCAATTAAGAAACTGAAGAATGGTAAGGCTGCTGGTGTGAATGGTATTACCTCTGAAATGATTAGGAGCGGTCGTGGGTACTCGTTTGTGCGGCTGAACGAAATTATGAATATATGTGCTGAGAACGGTGAAGTTCCAAATGATTGGATAAAGGCGATTACCGTTCCACTCTACAAGGGAAGAGTCGATAAAGGTGACTATACTAATTATAGAGCGATTAGCTCACTAAGTAATGTAATCAAAATATTTAAAAAATACTTATTGGTATGGTCAGGGAAATAACCAAAGGAAGGATCTTGCAAGTGTAATGTCGATCGGTGCCAGGGAGATCATGTGCGGATCAGAAATTAAGCTTGAGACAGATCATTGAAAAAAGATTGAGAATGAATAAGAAAGTTTTCTGTACGTTTGTTGATCTAGAAAAATCTTTGGATAAGGTGAATAGATCTAAGCTTTGGGAAGTCCTAAAAGTGTATGGAGTAAATGGTTGGCTTCTAAAAGCAACATTAGCAATATACAGGGTGCCTGACCACCTATATAGTATTACCCCTTGTACTATGGGATAGAGCACAAAAAATGAACAAATAAGTCATATAGCAAATTTTTGTTCGCGGCTTAGTTTGGGCACAAGAAAGCTTCTAACTTGGGCTTTATCATACAATGAGGAGCGATTTTCAGCGGCCACTTGTGCGTGTCCCAAGCGTTAACATAGTGTGTGTCTTTTGCCAACACACTTCAGTTCATGTATTAGGTGATTACCCGTCGAGTCGTCTCACTTCCATTGTTCATTTCAAAACGCAAAGTTCAAACCCCAAAAACTTTTCAGATTCTGTATCCTATTTAATGAGAAGATTGGAGCAACAAGATACCTTTTCGGACAAAAAAAGTTACTCTCTTCGATTCATTGCGGACTTACTGTTGAATAACTTGTAACAGAGCTGAAAAAAACTGAACCTTCTATAAACACAGCAAACATTCTTTCTTGAGAATTTGTTACAAATGTTGAAATAATAAAACACCTTCTTCAACAACAAACGTAACTCTTTACGATTTCTCGCAGAGTTTCTGTTACATAACTTGTAACAAAACTAACAAAAAACTGAACATTCGCTAAGCCAAGCACATATTTATTCTTAGAAATTTGTAAGCAAGATTAAATTGACAAAACACTCCTAACAACAACAAAAATCACCTTTTTTGATTCCTTGTAAAGCTTCTGTTACATAGCTTGTAACAATACTGACAAAAAACTGAACATTCACAAGACACAGCAAAAATTATTTCTAGCGAATTTGTTAGCATTTTAAAAATAACAAAACACTTTTTCTAACAACAAAAGTCACTCTTTTCGATTCCACGCAGAATTTCTGTTACATGACTTGCAACAAAACTAACAAAAAACTGAACATTCGCAAAACCAAGTGAACACACTTCCTCAAAGATTTGTTAGCAAGATGAGAATAATAAAAGACCATTTCTAACAAGAAAAATCACACTTCTTGATTCGTCGCAGATTTCACACATAACAAAACGAACAGAAAAATTTATCATTCTCGAAACCCAGCAAACTTGCTTTATTGTGAATTTATTAATAAGTCAAAGATAACAAAACAATCTCCAACATTCCGAATTGAAAGTTCTGAAAAACCTGCAAACTTATAACTTGCAAATTTATCAATAAACCTAAGATAACACATCACTTTTGCGACCACCAGAAGTAATACTTGTCTTTTTTTACAGAGATTCTGTTATGTTTATTACAACAAAACTAGCAAAAAAACATGAAGCTCGGAAAACTGCATTACTTCAGTATAAATTGAATTGACCATCAGTGGTATTTCTTCAAAAATGAGTCAAATTTTCCCTTAAGAAGATCAATGAAATTCAGTCGGTGAAAGTGATTTAACTGACTGCGTCAGTAAAAATTGTACTGAAATTATGAAATTCACTGAACTGACGCACTTCTAGCTACTTTATGAGTGATATCTCACGATACTAGAAGAAGTGCTAAGACGCGCCCTTGTGACTACTCACAGAAATGATGTAGGTCACATTCCAACCACTTTCCAACGCCTTGTGGGGGGGGGGGCTGGAAGGCACAGTTGTGAATCCTCTCAGAGATGAGGTGGGCAACATCCCTACCCCTTTCCAACGGCTCAAGGGAGGTGGGGAGTCACTACTGTGACTGGTCACAGAAATAATGTTTGTCAAATCTATTCCCCTCTCAAACGTCTTGATGAAGGCTGAAAAGGCACCTCTGTGACTCGTCACAGAGAAATTATGAATCAAATCTATACCTCTTTCCAACGTCTTCTGGGGGGTTGGGAGACGCTCCTGTGACTCGTAACAGATATAATGTAGGTAACATCCCAACCACTTTCCAACGTCTTGTGAAGGTGGGAAGGCACTCCTGTGACTGGTCACAGAAATAATGTAGGTCACAGACCTGCCCCTGTATAACGTTTCATAGGAGGCAGGAGAGCACCCCTGTGACTGATGAAAAAAATAATATAGATCACATCCCATCCACTTTCCGACGCCTTGTGAGGGGCTGGGAGACACAGTTGTAACTCGTCACAAAGATAACACAACGTCTCGTTGGGGGCGGAAAGGCACCTCTAAGTCACAGTCCCTACCCGCCCTCCCAAGAGTCATTGAGAAGTAGAAGGAACGTGAACTCAATTATTTCAGTGACCAGTCACAGGGGTAACTTTCGGCCCGACACGAGACGTTCGAAAGAGGTCAGAATGTGATCTACATTATTTCTGTGACGAGTCACAGGTGTGCCTTCCCGCCTCCCACAAGACGTTGGACAGGGGTGAGAATGTATCCTACATTATTTCTTTCAATCGTCACTGGGGTTCCTCCTGGCCCCACGCGAGACGTTGAAAAGGGGTTGCGATGTGATCTACATTATTTCTGTGACTAGTCACAGAGCTGCCTTTCCGCCTCCCTAGTGACGTTGGAAAGGGGTAGGGACGTGACTCACATCATTTCTGTGACGAGTAAGCGGAGTGCCTTCCCAACTCCCGTAAGACGTTAGAAAGGGGTAGGAATGTGACCTACATTATTTCTGTAACTAGTCATAAGGCTGCCCTTCCACCTCCCATGAGACGTTGGGAAGGGGTAGGGATGTGTCTGACATTATTTCTGTGACAAGTGACAGGGGTGTTTTTTCGCCTCCCACGAGACGGACCGGGGTAGGAATGTGACCTACATTATTTCTGAGACCAGTCACGGTGGAACCTCTCCGCCCCTAATGAGACGTTGAAAAGTGGTTGGGATGTGACCTACAATATTTCTGTGACCAGGCGGAGGGGTGTCTTTCAGCCCCCCATGAGATGTCTGAATGTATTTTGGATGTTACCTACATTATCTCTGTGACGAGCTACAGGAGTGCCTTCCAGCCCCCACAAGACGTTGGAAAGTGGTTGCGATGCGACCTATATTATTTTTGTGACCAGTCACAGGGATGCCTTTCAGCCTCCCACAAGACGTTGGAAAAGGGTAGAGATGGGACCTGTATAATTTCTGCGACAAGTCACAGGAGTACTCTTCCGCCTTCTACAATACGGATAGGGGTAGGGATGTTACTTACATTATTTTTATGACTAGCCGCAAGGCCGCCCTCCCATCTCCCACGAGAAGTTGGAGAGGGGTAGGGATATGACCTACATTCTTTCCGGGACAATTCCTATGGGTGCTTTCCTTCCTCCGACAAGACAAAAATGGATGGGGATGTGACCTAGATTCTTTCCGTGACCAGTCACAAGGGTGCCTTTCCGCCCCCAAGGAGACGTTGAAAAGGGGTGGGGATGTTACCTGCATTATCTCTGTGACGAGCCACAGCGGTGTCTTTTAGCCCCCACAAGACGTCGGAAAGGGATAGGGATGTGACCTACATTATTTCTGTGACCAATCACAGGGGTGGAAGTCGCTGGGCGGAAGTCGAATTGCGGTTTCAAAGTCAGGTAATGGAGTGCAATTGATGTTCTTGGTGGTGCATTTGAGCGCATTTGAAGTGCATTAGAGGCACGCAAGCAGAGTCTCGTCATGTCAATTAGAATAGGAGATATAGACACCGTACTACTAGCCTCTCCACCGGAAGTGCATGCATATTCTGACGTTGTGTGAGGATCGGATTTATTTTCCCACAAGTGCATTCGAGCGCACGTCAAAGGAAGCTGCAATAGCGTTTTGCGATCTAATTTCATGTAATTTCTAAAATTTTCAATTATATTGGGCCATTTTAGAACGAAGATCATGTATATCTGCAGTTTCTGTTAATACAAGCGGTTTTGAAATAAATTTCTTTTGTGAGAAATTAACTTAACTAGATTCAGAGTAATGTTTCTTTAATTAATTTTGACACTCACCTATTTCGTGAAATTATAATATAATGAATCCCCTTCACTTAAAGCATTTAGGTTGAAAAATAATGATTAATAAATGCTTATTTCTCTGATCAATTTTGTCTTAAACTTCCACCATAGTCAAAAAGTTACCGCAGTCATTCGGAGTTATCGAGTGAAACTTCAAATTTTCAGATTATTTTGAAGATATTCGAGGTGGACGCAAGAGTCTTTTAAAACAGTAAAAAAAATGTTTTGTGCACTCTATTTGTTAAAGTATGCACATTTTGAATTTTTTCCTTATTTTATTACGAATCATTAAGAAATTGCTACCGAATTCGGCAACACGGAAATCATACGATGCACAGTTTGAAAAATTTTGTTGATCTTACTATCGGTTAACATTCTTGTCACGCAGAAATAAAATAAGTTATTTATTATTTTTTTTCACTTTTTTTAATGTGACCTCTCTTCATGTTCTATCCTAAAATATGAGTGTTATTAAGTGAAAACAAAACTTCAGGGGCAGACTATTAAGCACAATTAAGCACGTTTAGAACTCAAATATATAACTCTTTTCGAAGCTTCCTCAACTCAATACAAATAATTCCTATAAGCAAAATTCATTAACAAAACTCTTTTGTCATCAATTTCTCAAATTTTGTGTGCGAATTTGTATTTAGGGACATATTACTGAGTGGAAATTTCAACTATATTTTAATTTTCCATTTCCAAACAAAAACAACTAAAATTTTGACATCATGCTCAAAACGGCCGGGACGTAAATTTCAAAACTTTTTCGCGACGACCCATATGCAATCACTTATCTATATTTTATTATATTTGCAGCGAATATACAGTCGAACAATTCACAATTTTCCTGTGAGGATTTTTTTCATTTCATATAGAGTAATAAGATCGCTAATGCATTTTTGCGTTGCAAAATCACAAATGTGTAAATTACTGTATGCCAAGTTCTTTCATTTGCGAAATGTCTCTACTTCATCCACCATATGAATGAAACATAACATATTGATTTGTGAAAGAATAATAGTGCTAAAATGTCAACATCTAGCATCAATCAAAGATTACACTACCCAAACTTTTATATGCATCTTTTAAATAAGAAATTCGAAAATAACAAAACTAAGTGCGATTGATGCCCTTCCGGAGAGGAATCAAATCCTTCCTAATGAGGTTTTTTTAATCCTCGTCCCTGTTATTCACAAATAACCTAAATCCGAAGATTCCGGGGTGAATGCTATGGACGAAACCTAAATCAACATCTTTGCACTCAAAACAAAGCAGCAGTAAAAGCAGTGTGTACTGCCTGGTGAAAGTGCGCCAAAGAAGGCGAAGACTGTTTTGTCAGCTGGAAAGGTGATGGCCACAGTATTTCGGGATATCGATAGGCTTTGAATAACTCGCAAACTTTTAATCGTCTCATCGCGAGGAGGATCGCTACAGCTACCTATTACCTTAATACATTTATTAACCAGTTTTTTTACAATAATCTGTTGACTATCTTATTTTGAGACCTCAAGGAACTCATATTTATAGCTATTAAAATTCTGAGACAATTAGGGCATGTTCTACATCACGTCAAAGTCATGGTTTATGGAAAACTGTAGCGATCCGCCCCGGTTGAGAGTAACATTATTTATTTTTTCTCCCTCTTATTTATGTATATTGCTTTTTTATAAAATTTCTGTGATGGGGAACCCATTGAAAGTCTTGTTAAAGGAATTTTTATTTTTTTTCAAAACATTTTTTCTGGTGACCAGGTTTAAAATTTGTCATCTCATACATATTATATATTTCTTCCCTATTGTATGAAAAGTTCGCAGGATTTTTTCAATCCTTACGAAGAATTTTTAGAAGCACAATCATGCTCTTATATCTGTTTCTTCCTGAGAATCCGTACATTTCATGATTTTTACGGGTACCAAATGATTTTTTTTTATTCGGAAACAAAATGAGAGTTTTATCCATTGTATTAGCTACAATTTTAATGGATGAGATAGTTCTCTGGTACTCATATATGTATATTTTTAAGAAATCAAAAACTACAAAAATCTCAATTTTGACGCAAATTTGATGCTCGCAACCTCTGAAAATTCTTTCGATAATCAAAAATATTAGGAGAGTATTTCTTCACCCAGAGAGACAAATTGTCGCTATACGACCGCCGAAAAATAAAAACAACTTTTTTGTGAACTGCCCTACTAATCACTAGTGAATCTCAATACGTGCTTCGTTTCTAATTTTAAGAGCAAATGACTTCTACAGGTATAATGTAGATCTGATAACATTTCGGTCCCTAAAGTTGTTTATAAAAAAAAAAAGAAATAGAGCTTACTTGGAATAATTAGCAGGTCCCTGAGTTCATCTTTCCATTAAATGTTTTTGTTCGAAATTCATGGAATGTCACCTTTCTCAAGATTTAAATGGAAATTATATATCACACGAGTAAAAAAGGATTCATCAATGTTGGACATTCCAAACTTTCCTTACCAATGTTTCAAATCAAAATTTGCCTCAACTCACAGTGGGAGAAAATCCGATTCTGCGGTCAAATATCTAAAAATAACCAAGAAAACCAACGGATTCTGATGAAAATTAAAGGATGTATATTAGAGACATTGCCTATTTAAATTCAAATATAAGATCTGATGTGTGAACATTTTTAGGTCACCAAGGACCACGAGTAAACAAAGAAATAAGTTAAATTCCAATAGATGTTTCACTATACGTAGAACTATGAACACAAAATAACTGATATCAGTTATATTATTTATGAAAAATTGTATTCGTAAAGCAATATCTGAGCGCAAGCTATCAACAAAGAGAAAATCCCGTTTTGTTGTAAAAAATCTATGAAAGTAAGAAAAAGGAATGCTATTCAATGAAAATTGGAAGGTAGACAATAAAGATATTTTAGGCTTCATTGTAATATTAGGAAGTCAGGGGCGGCATTTTTGATACCCCAGGGGAGCGCTGAGCTTTAAAATTGGTTGAATTTCAATTTCTCTGCCAACATAAGTGAAAGTATGGATCCGAAAGGACGCTTCACTCTTCACCAAGCCATAACATTAAATTCAGAAAAAGTTTGTTAATTACTTTGGAAAAGTAATTAGAATTTGATACATTTTTGATATTCGTGCTCCCTGATGCCCTAAAAGTGTACGTTTCTGACTGTTTGTAAATAAATTAAAATCTTAAAGATATCTATTGTATGGTTTTCAATTTTCATTTAAATCCTTTTCCCTCTGTGATTCTTATAGAATTCCTAAAATTTTAATACTGTCAAAATTAAAATTTTAAAAATGATCAAAATTCCAGGAGTGCTGTGACAAAACAGTGTTTAAATTTCTAATCTCACAATCCCTTTTATGTTCCGCGACTCTTGTTTTTAACCTCCTACCAGTTTCACCAACATAAACTTTGTTACAACCAGTACACTTTATTAAATATACTACGCCTGATAAGTTCTTTACGTATAATTTATCAAAATACTTATCCAATATTTGAAAACCTATTTCTGGGAATATAAACACAATTTTTAAAGACAGTTGGAATTTAAAGGATATTTTAAGAAATATAAAAGTACCAAAAACGCATTCATTAGTTTCACTGGACGTTATTTTCATGTATGATAATATTTCTTTGGATTTGGCTTTAGATTGTATAGAGGAAAAATTAAACTTGCGTCGAAATTTAACGAAAATATCTAAGAACGAGATTTTAATTGAGACTAGAACTGTCTTTAATAACATGATTTTTTCATTTAACGATAAATTTTACAAACAAACGTCGTGATGCCCGATGGGATCTTGTTTATCTCCTATTGTTTCAAACCTAGTTTTGGAAGATGTTGAAAAGAGAGCGCTAAAGAATTAGATTTTGAGCCGATCTAATATGGCCGGTATGTGAATGACATAATTCTGATTATTCCAACAAACAGAATTGTAGATTTAGTAAACATTTTTAATACTATTGAAGATTCCATCCAGTTCACTCATGAAATAGAAAGTAATAATTGTTTAAACTATTTAGATTTAAAAATTATGAAAACGCCTGAAGGTAATTTGATTACTAATTGGTTCAAAAAGCCGACATGGTCTGAGAGATATTCAAATTAAGATTCTCACCACTTGTTTAGTCAAAAAATTTGTTTGATAAAAGGGCTAATAGACAGATGTATCAAATCAAGTGATGTTAATTTTAGAAAAGGAATTTTAGATAATAAAAAAATTACCTTGCAACAAAATAATTATCCACTTCCTTTAATAGGAAGTGTTATAAAAGAAAGGATCCATGAAATTTACCAGGGCTTAAGTAAAAATAAAAAACATAAAAAATGGTTAAAAAATATTTTAAAAAACAGATTTGAAGGTGACTTTACCGTATGTTCAAGGTCTCTCTGAGAGACAATGAAGTTCTTTGAAAAAATTTAATATTAACGTTTATTTTAAGAATGGTCATAATTTAGATAATTTTGATTTGAACAAAAAAGATTTTGAAAAGGTAGAAAACTTATCAGGCGTAGTATATTTAATAAAGTGTACTGGTTGTAACAAAGTTCATTTTGGTGAAACTGGTAGGAGGTTAGAAACAAGAATCGCGGAACATAAAAGGGATTGTGAAATTGGAAATTTGAACACTGGTTTGTCACAGCACTCCTGGAATTTCGACAATTTTTTTTATTTTAATTTTAACAGTATTAAAATTTTAGCAAGAGAAAATAACACTTATAAAAGACGGACTATAGAATCCATTCTTATAAATAAATTTATTAAAATTTCAATAAATCTTCAATGTGAAACAATGAACATAAATATAATTTATCAATGCAATATACATTAGATTGTAAAAAATAAAAAATAAAATGAAAAACAAATACATTTTCTTACTTTTTTTCACTTTTAAATTTCATGAGCTATGGCGCGGTTTCCTCACTCGTCATTCAATGAAAACTTGATTTGTTCATCGTCGCTCATGTAGTATCATCCATAATGTAGATTAGATATATATCTAGTGTTGTCCGTTGAAAGTTGTCTTGAAACAAACACATTTGTTCTTTTCTAAAAATCAAAAAATGTAATTTTTATATAGTGTTCGAGCCTCTCAACAAATTTCTTTTCTGAGGCTTCAACGAAAGAAAAAAACAGTTTTATTATGTATATATTTATTTCAAACAAAAATTTGACAAATATTATACTTTCACTAAGTGTCTAATGTTTGATATTGATTTAATTTTTTCTAAATGTTTGACTCTATATACTTAGCACAGATAATGACAAAAATTTATAGTTGTTTGGTTTATGACTTTCACAAACAATTAAAGAATATCACAAAAAATTGCTTTTATTTTTAGAGAGGGAATATTTCCTGAAGAAGGCCCGCATTGTGTGCCGAAACGTCGAAAGTTGATTAAAGAATGATGTTTGAAAACTAGAATCGTTTTTTTTTATTTTATTACATATGGGACCGACAGGCCGGAGAAAAAATAATTTTTTCCGAAACTTCATTGAAAGCGACGGTCGAAAAAAAAGAGAGGTAATTTTGGAGTTGCTCCGAAAAATGTCTACTTTTGGAGTTTGCTCCAAATTCGTTTGGATTCACATAATATTCTATATATATTGAAAAATCTATTGGAATCAACTATAGGTAAGCCCAAGTAGATTTTCGAATTTGAACGTATAGAAAGGATCTGAATCGAAATTCCTCGTAACTCAAGCTTTATGTGTTAGGACGATAATCATTCTGAATTTACTAGTTTCATTCATTTATTGTAGTAGTAATTATGTTCTCAAATTTTGAATTGATAAAATTCTTCATCTCGTAAATGATAAATTTTGAATCTCAACTTTTTCGATTCTTTCTTTAAACAACAAACAAAATAAACAAGAACTTTTTTCAAACAGTATATTAAAGTTGAAATTTAGGATAATCAGTATCAGAAATGTAGGATAATTAAGAGGTGAGTAGTAGATTTTCAAGTTCCATTTCATAAGAGAATCAAAAAAATTCAGCCTCATAAACGAATTCAGCTTAGAAATATCTTGAAGATTCACAAAATTTGAAAACATAGAATTTTATTTATAAACTGTCTAATGTCTGTCTGTTATACTTGTTAATCTCATATTCTGAAAACAAACTGTGTTTTTAGTACGCTGATTCTCGGAAAAATGATCATTGTATCACGAAAATATTGATACGAATAAGGATGATACAATATTTCATTGATCCACAAAGATTTCTCTTGTTTGAAGAAAATGTAATTCAATAAAAAAACTTGATCTCCTCAACCCAAGTAGGGTTTCTTGAAATTATAAAAATTTCCTTGAAGCAAGAAAATATTGTATTGTCTAGATTCGAAGCAAAATTTTTTTCGTGATTCAATGCTAATTACTTTTCCATGTACATATATGTTATATATAATTTTTTATTGTAAAAGAAGACAGTAGGCCAGTGAAACTTGCATCGATACATAAATGCTTTTGTTAGTTGAGAATATGAAATGACAACTTGCGACAGAAAAGATCCTTATTAAATCTGCAGCCTGAAAAAGGCCTCAAAATGAAAAGTATAGTTAACTCACAATTATTAATATAGTATATTAAGCAGATTCTTCCCAAAGATAATAGTATTTTTCTACACCTGGTAGTGGTCAGATATGAATTAAATACATAACCTCGAAGTCGTAGCTTTAATAGATCGTTTATCGACGTGCTGATAGACAGACAGACATCTGCTCCATTTGAGAAGGGTTTCGCTAAAAAAAACCCTAAAAATGTCGCGTCTGGTCAAAAAAAGTTGAGGTGATCAAAAATGTGAAGTGGGCCCACAAA
>JAUMHM010000051.1:2574943-2592688 GCA_032362435.1 Melikaiella ostensackeni | reverse complement strand
GTGAATTCTTTGAGAATTCGAGGATCACGCGAGAGCTCTACGCGGAACGAACGAACGATACGATGTACAAGATCGAACTGAGGTTCGATTGACCAACTCCGGACGTCCCCATCACTCGGTCTCTACTCTATCCCCTCCCTGCCGGTTTCGGCCGGACAAGAATCTGTGATCTAGCGATTCAGGAACCATATTGGTTTTAGACAAATTTGTGCTGCGACGGAACAACTAACTCTATGGAAGTTATATGAAAAAATGGAGACATGGCGGGAAAAATCTCTTTGGTTCACTTCTTTTTACCTGTGTGTGACGAGACCACGGTTTGTTGGAAAAATGCAATGAGATATCGAGCTGAAATGGGTAATTAAATAAAAGGCACTAAGAAAGGTTTATCCACTGCTAAATCTTTATAAATAGAAAATGAAAAAAATAATTTTTGAAAATTTTTGTTTTGTAATTATAAGTATTTAGTAGTTGCAAAACCTACCTTAGTGCCTTTCATTCAATTACCCAGGTTTTAAACTCAATATGTCATTTCGTGTGGCAGGAGGATGGCGAAAAAATTGTCGGTAAAATTATTTTAAGGTCAGATCACGTGGTCTCAATATTATAGCACAATTAAACTGTTTCATAAAACTTATCACTTAACCAATTCCTATCTTACCGAATTTTTTTTTACCATACCAATTCTTCACGAAATGAGATATCGAGCTAAAAGTTTTGGGAAATGAAGAAAAGGGACTAAGGAACTGTTATGTACTAATACATTATTAAAATTACAAAAAAAAGTTTCCATAAATATTTTTTCTAATTAAAAATATTTATTAGATAGTACATAAACATTCCTTAGTCCCTCTCGTTTATTTGCTGAAACTTTCAGCGCGATATTTCATTTCGTGCGGAATTGGTATCGTCCAAAGTAAATGTCGGTAAGGTAGGAATCGAATAAGTCTCACATGTCCTCAACTTGGCAATACTGAAATCAAAATTTTGAGAATGAACGTTCGAGTTTTATCTATCTCTCTCTCTCTCTCTCTCTCGACGATCGAGGTGCTCCTCTTATGAGAGCTGGGACCTGCTGGTCGTTCCGGGTTGGTCCTGATAAGGACCGTTGAGGCGGTTGGAGGTCTTCCTCCCGGTAGCGGTTCCAGGACGAAGAGACGAGCACTATGATATCCGCAAAAGACGAGAGCACTTATCACACTTTCGCCGACTGATCTAGACTGACGACCGAAGTGCGGTCGTCCGAGAATTCCAGACCCCTCGAGGGGGTTCCGCCTGACCACGGGCATGACCCGGCGGCTCTTTCATGCAGGGCCGTACCGCGCTCTAACCTATGGTAACGATTCTGTTACACCCCCCCTTTCCTGCGGGGGTCCGGGTGTATATCTGAAATTTGGTTAAGTTCTTTGTCCACTTCCAGTACAGTTTGGGAGTCTATATGTAAGTCCAGTTCCCAAGTGCACTCGTTTAGTTTCATTTCATGGTTGACTTGAAATACGTAAATTTGTAGTAAGTTTTGGATTTTTCTGTCAATAGAGTTTATGTAGAGTCAGTTTTATATTTTACTTGATTATATTTATTTGGTGTATTTAACACTTGTTTGTCATGTGTCATTATTTCCGATGAGATGCAGTTTTTCATATAAAGTATTAATGAATTCATTAATTTTAAGACAAAAAGAAATGGAGGTAAAGAGAAAAAAATGTGAGGGTCCGAATAATGGACGTAAGTTACATTTTTTAATCTTACTTTTGTTTAATTTTGAGTTTTCTTAATAGTTTTGTTAACTAATGTATCCTTTTCTTTCTGAGTGTTGACCATTCTTTTTGGATTTCCCTTTTTTCCTCGTCTGAGAGTCCGTAATGGGCTTTTGCTCTAATGAGCATTTGGATTGTGAGCCTTTCCTTTTCATCTTCTTCCAGGGCTATTCTTTCCTTCTCTCGTTCCTCTTCTTTCTGTTGGGCTTTGCGTTGGGTTTCTCTTCTTTTGAGGGTTTGTTCCCATGAGTGGTTTCTTTCCTTTCCTATTTTTTCCTGGTGTTTTTCTCCTTTTCTATTTCTTCCTCTTTTTTCTTTATTTCGACTTTTCTGAATGCTTCACGGATTTCCGAGTTTTCCTCCATCGCTTGTTTGTCTGACACCAGAAGCATTTTTTTTGTGGATTCATTGTTCTGAAATTAAAAATTCGTACTGTCTTTTTTGCTCTTATCACCTGGTGAGTCAAGTTATTCAGGGTCAATTGAGTTATTTTCTGAGTTTTGAGTCAGTTTATTGTTTTTATGCTATTGATACTTTGCCATTTTGCCATGGTCTAATTTTAGTCATTTTAATTTTATATTGGGTATTCCTGTGTGACGTTATCTATTTCAATTATCTAATTCAAAATCGTTTATATTCCATTCTCTTAAGCTTTTTCCTTGAAGGTTTTTTAATTCGTATATAGTCGGAGAGACCCTTTTTTAAATAATAAATGGACCTTCATATTGGTCGTATAGCTCACCTGCCTTTTTATCCGCTTTGTTTGAAAGTTTGCTTACCCTTTTTAAAACCCTATCTCCTATTTTAAATTCTAGCGGTCTTCTTCTTGAATTATAACTGTTAGCTTATCTTTTGTTCGATTTGTATAAATTTTTCTGTACTTCCTTTTTTATTATTTGTAACCTTCTCAATCTATCTGTCCATTTATCTATAATTGGAACTCTATTTCGCTATCGTTTTCTATATCCTTTCTAAGGGATTGAGTTGGTTCTAATTCGCGACCTAAATTTAAAAATGCTGATGTGAATTGTGTCTAAGAATTTTTGCTCGTATTGATTGCGAATTGTAAATCCTCTATATTCTCGTCCCAAGTAGAGTGGTCGTTATCAATATAAGTCTTAATTATTTGTTTGATTGTTCTGTTGTATCGCTCAATTGGGTTTGCTTGAGGGTAATATTTTGGTGTTTTAGTGTGCCTGATACCGAATTTTTCTGTTAAGTCTCTGAGTGTTTTATTTACAAATTCTGTGCCATTATCGGTGTGGAGGATCCGCGGTGTTCCCCAACGCGAAATGACACGTTTGTGGAATTCTGACTCTATTGTGATTCCGTTAGCTCTTTTAATTGGGATTATTTCGACCCATTTTGTATGAATATCCACAAAAACTAATAAATATTGATGTTTTCTCTTTTTTGAAATCGGTAATGGGCTCATAATGTCTGCAGCAATCATGGTCCATGGTTCTTCAACGATTCGTTTTCCCATTAATTCTATTTGTGGTTGGTTACTCGGTTTGGTTCTGTGACAGATTTTACAATTTTCTACGTATTTGATTATTTCAGAATATATCCCTGGTCAGAAGTAGTACTCCGAGATTCTAGCGTGCGTTTTTCGGAACCTAAATGTCCTGCTTGTATGTCGTCATGGTTTTCTTTTAGAACTTGAATTCGTAGTTTTTTAGGTACGACGAGTTTCCATGGGTTAGAGTCTGGTAAAAGAGTAGATTTTATTGGGTTGGGTCTGTGGAAACAGAGTTGCGAATCTCGGATTCGCCATTTTTCGTGTTCTTTCGGTCCTTTTTTGATTTGTCTTATTTTTGTTGAGATCCAGTCGTTTGTATTATCGCCTATGTCCACCTTTGGTTTTTCTATGCCATAAGCTGACGCAAACGCTTTATTTTTCGCTGGTTCTCCTGATCTCGAGAGAGCATCAGGGACTGAATTCGAGCTACCTTTGCGATATATAACTTCGTTGTCATATAGAAGAAGTTCTAATGTCTATCTGGCCAATCAACCAGTGGGATTTTTTAGGTTATGGAGCCACTTTGCCGCTAGGTGGTCCATTAAGACTTTGAAACTGTAACCTTTTAGGTATGGCCTCAATTTTCGTATGGCTCAAACCACCGCTAGGCATTATTTTTCTGATGCTGAATACCGAGATTCCGCGCCGTTTAGGCTTCTACTCGCGTACGCGACCGCGTAATTTACTATACGCCGTCTATTTTTTCGTAAGTACGGCTCCTAATCTTGTATTGCTCGCGTCATTTTCGAGTTGGAAGGATTGGGTAAAATCTGGGCATGTTAAAATCAGTGCTGATGTTAACAAGTATTTAATTTCTTGGAAAGCCTCATCTTGTTCCAATCCCCAATCCCATGTTTTATCTTTTTTAAGTAGTCTATTCATCGGTTCTAATGTTTCGGCAAAGTATGGGATGAACTTTCTGTGCCAACTTGCCATCCCTATTATGCGCTGTAATTGTTTAATATGCTGCTGTTTAAGGAATTGTAGGATTGGTTGAATTTTTTCATTGTCAACTTGGAGTCCTTTGTCGTTTACTTTGAAACCTAAGTATTTAATTTCCGAGCAGCTGAACTCACATTTTTCCGGACTAATCGTAAAATTTGCATCATTTATCCTGTCCAATACAATGTTTGAATATCTTAAATGGTCTTCAAAATTTTGAGTTACAATTACTATCTCGTCTAAATAACAAAAAACGTTTGGTTTTAAGTCTGGGGTTATGCTTTTATCCATCAGTCTCTGAAAAGTCTGAAAAGTCATCTCTCTCTCTGGAGCATAGGTTAGACCAAATGGCATCCTTTCAAATTGGTACATGCCCTTTTCAGAGACTGTGAATGCTGTGATCGGTTTTGAATTTTTGTCTAATGGGATTCGTGAATAGGCTAATTCGAAATCAATTTCAGATATGAATTTTTCGGATCTTAATGTGTCTAGCCTTTCTGTCATGAGTGGGATTGGGTAGAGGTCCTTTTTGGTAATATTGTTAACCTCTCTAAAATCTAAACAGAATCTATAATCTCTACCTGTTTTTTTGATCATTACTATTAGGTTTGACCAATTAGAGCAAGATGGTTCGATTATGTCTTGTTCTAATAATTTATCAACTGTTTGATAAATTATTTCCTCAATTTTTGTGCTCACGTGATAGTATCGCTATTTAATGGGATCGTGGCCTTTGGACGTCAATTTCATGTTTCGTTAAATGACTTGCCCTATGTTCTTTTCCCGAATCAACTTTTATTTTGTCTTCTATGAGTTTTCCTAATTGTGATTGTTGCCTTTCGTTAAGCTCAACAATACCTTCGCAAATTTCTGTCGAACAATTATTTCGCTCGTCTATTTTTCCTAATCTATCCGAAATATTATCTCATTCAATTGCTTTATTTTTAAAATCAACCCATTGATTTTTGTTATCAATTTCAGGTATCTCATGATCTTTTTAAGATTTCTTTTTCAACTTTTCTTGATCAGTAACTTTTTTTATTTTTTCAAGGATTACTATCGTTATCCTTATACATGTCCTCGAATTTTCTATTGTAAAAAATTTTTCCTGAATATTTTTTCTTACCCTTTTTCCTAGTTCTAGGTTTACTCAAATTGCTTTTATCAAGCTCCCTGGTACTTTTTAGGTTAATACTACCTCCAAATTTCGGTTCCTTAACTATATTTTTATTTTCTTTCTTAATTAATGGATTTTGCCTAATGTGTATAGATTTTTTATCCGAATCAAGTATTTCTGGCAAATCGGTAATAGGTTGTCATATTTTTGAATGAATATCTTGGTTTATTGTTTGCGAATCTAGGGTAGTAATTTTTCTGGAATCTGGTTTGGAAACTTGGTTGAAAACTAGGTGGAAATCTTAATTTGAAGTTAGGTCTAAGATTCTGTTGATATTGATTTGGGAAAGGTAGGAATGGGAATCCAAATGGTGAGAATGGAAATCTGTTTTTGTATCGTCTTTTATGCTGGTTATTTTGACTTTGGTTTCCATTTTGATTATTATTTTGGCCGTTTATATTTTCCCTTCTGTCTTCTTCATTATTTTCGGAATTATTTTTATCCCCGTGACCGTTATTGCGCTTTTGTTCATTCTTATCCTTAATTTTAGGTTTCGTTATCCGTAAAACTTGCCCTCAAATTTTGAATTTGGCTAGCTCCGTATCCCACTCTTTTCCTAAATCTTCTTAATCTTCGAATGTTTTGAAATCGTTACGTTTTATGCACACTTTGTATTTAATTCTGAGATTTTCATAAGCTCTACGTAATTCCCATTCGCGACTTTTTCTAGGGTATAATTTTGTAAAAAGTTTCCCAATTTCTGTCAAGTATGAGCGAATGTCTTGAGTTCGTTTTTGATTGCAAAATTCAATTTTTTGTTAAATTTCTTCTGAAAATCGTTCATCAATATAAGCATTTTCAAAGTCTTCGTGAAAGTCTGGTAATGATTTCCAAGAAGATTTATTTACGGAACACCAATCTTTCGCGTCCTCAATTAATAACACGTCTAGATTTTCCAAAATATCGCGGTCGTTCATTTTATATCCACGTTTAAATCCTCTAAGTTCCCCTAGTCTTCTTTGTTATTCCGAAATTTAATGCGCCAATTAGTCGGAATTTGGATCATTCCGAACGGAAAATAAGTTGCTGGAATTGTTTCATTAATTAAATTATCACCGGACTCGAGATGTGTATCTGTACAGGTATTGTTTACGTGTATTTGTGAACGTCTATATGACTTGTTTCTAGTTGTCCAGAGTCAACGTGATCTGTTTTGATTGGAAATATTTCTGTCCTCCAATGGTTCAATGTCATCAGTATCTTGTAATTTTAGATTACTTTTCCTTTTTCTGTTCCTACTTTCAATATTGTTATGAGAAAGTGGATGAGGTTCTTGTGAATTTTCCCTTAAATCAAATTGTACTGATTGCCTGCTACGTGATTCGCTTTTATTTTTCCCATAATTAGGTTCGATTAATTCTTTTCTACATTCGAAAGAACCATGGGCCGACGGGTTTGAGCTAAGTCTCAAGTTGCTCACCCTTTCTCCCTGTTCTTCAAAAAATCTTTCTCTTTGTTTGTTCATAAATTCGTTGTATTCTATGCTTTCTAAAAGTTAGTCGGTTTCTATTAAAGAGTGTGTGATTCTCTAAAAAAGAGTCACCATTTAATGTGTCGTTTGATTGTGGGCGAAATTCCGGTCTGTTTATATTTCTTAGACAAATGGTTACATTTATACATGGAGGAAAAGATCGTGTAAATACAACACGGTGCTCCGAGTTGTGTGGCGACCGTTTAGAATTAACACGGCATCGTCTAGTTTCTACCGGGAGCTACTGAATTTATTATATTCCCAGAAAACGTTTCAAGCGAGTGGGAGCCTACAGTGACAACCACTGCGCTCATCAAAAATGGACACTGTTCAGTTCACAATAATCGAGGTATAGCATTTTTTTCCACGAACAAAACGATACCGAAAAAATAACAATCTAGAGTAGAGAGAAAGAGCGAAACAGAAAAATTCCGGCTTCTTGCACGTGTCGACAAGTTCGTTGCGTCACGGCAGTGATTCTCAACTAAAATTTTTTCGTTTTCGAAGACCCCGTACTTCTTTTCACCTCCGTTTCAAATCGACACGGACTCGTGTAAAATCGAAGCCCCACCGCGTTGAGGCAACACGGCGCAACGAATAGAATCAACATTTACCGTCGCGTTCATACAAAATACTATTTTCTTGAATTGACACGATATCGTTTCGATTCAATGCGATTTCTATTCAAAGAAATCGCCGTGTTGTATTCACAGGATCTTTCTCTCCGTGTACCTATACATAGTAAGGTTTGACATATGACTCACCAACCTTAAGCAGGTGCAATGGTGCATTGTTAGACTCTACGAAGAAAGCTAGTGAGAATTTCCACTCTAGCTGAAGTTGAGCAGTTTCAGGACAAGCATTTTCTTAGAATTTGGGTACGCTCAATTTGAATTCACTTGCCAAATGAATCAGCTTATTTCTTTTAATTTGGAATTTTCTTCGATTGTTCAGAGTAGAGAAACATTTTTTTTTAATTCATTGATTTTTTTTGCAAATTATTGAATGTATTGAAAAATATTCAATAGAAAACAGAGGTTTTCAAGATCTTCAATCTCATTATTATAGAGTGCATTATTTAAAATCAACATCTCTCTCAGTAAATAAAAAAAAAGAACTATAAGGCACTCTTGTTTTTAATTGTTCAATTTAGTTTTGCTTCTAAAATCATAATTAAAAGATGAAGAAATATCTTACAGAAAAATGTGTAATTCATTAAGATCTACATTCTAATGAAGAATGACCATTATTTCCAGCGTCAAAGCTTAGTTGTAAATCTATTTATATCACACTTTATGAAACATGGTTTTATTTTCTAATAAACATTATTTTCTTCGTAAAAAACGTACAAAAAACATTTGAAAACGATGATAAAGTAAGGTAAATAAAAGAGTCTAAGCTTTAAAGTAACAAAAAAACTTTTTTATCAAGCTTGAATAAACTCCTGTGCCTGGTATACGATGTTTGGTAAACCAGTAGTAACATTTATCTTCTTTTTTAAGTAATTAATATTAAGAACAAAGTTTAGAACAAGGTTTAAAGCTGATTTTTAAACGTAAAACTACTCGTACCCTCTTTCTTCTATAAAAATTCGAGTTAATTGCAATACATTTTCCGGTATTCTTTTATAATTTTCACGCGAAAGTTGAAGTCTATATTAAATCTAATATCAATGCCAAGTAAAACGGTTAATTACACATTCTTATTTTCCCACAAATAAGCGTATGTGAATTACGTTTCTTGCCAATCATATAGTAAACGTATAGTAAATATATCAACATCTTTTTCATGTCGGTTGAAGAAATACTGGCCCTAAATCGTACCAAAAGACTTTGATCTAACGAGATAAGCACTTATATTACAAACGTTCATATTTTTGATACATTTAATACATAAATTTTACGAACTTCATATGTTTTTACGCTGTTCAGTAAATACATGTCTTAATGATAATGCACTCGAGCACATGAAACATGTGTAACAGTTGCATTATACATCTTGCTTCTAAAACATACAATGTCTGAGTCTCAAAGTGAATAAGTGAGATTGAGTAGTTCCGAGGATTCTATTGAATCCTCTTTGCAAAATGTTTTTTAAGGAAATGTTGCAAAAAAACGAAAACTAACGGATGAGAAGAAGTCTCCTGACTTTGAAGTTTTAAAAAAGTGAAAAATCCACACCCGAATCATCTTATCCTGTCAACAAACTACTAATTAAACAATTCAGCAAAAAATAACTCTTTGTTGGCTTGAAAATTCGACCCAATGGGTACTTTGAACCAGAGATACGTTTAATTGGCAGATGTTCACGTGGTCTGTCTTCAAATCTCTCAGAATGGACACAGTTACTGAATAAATTCGACGTAATTTCGTAATTTTTTAAAGATGGTTGTCTTACTGGGGCTCCACCGATTATTATAAACAGATACCAGTTTGGTTCTACGACATAATATTCAGCAAAAGCAGTTTTTCTTGAAAAAAATCCACAAGGATGAAGAATGCAGAGAAGTAACTGGCGGGCTGAGAGGTAAAAACCAAAATATTCACGAAAAGTCATCATGTAAATGCCCTCATTTGAGGGACTTGTAAACGTAGTCGTTTGCATCGATGAACGAGTTACACGTTTGGAAAGGATTGTGTCGGATGTCGAGCACTGCAGGAATATACTTTTGGAGGAACTGTGCAATTACTTGCAGCTGGAAAATATAAAAAATCTGTCCGATGAGTTCATCAAACAACTTGTCAAGGCAAACTACGACTTCCTCAAGGAACAAGTGAAAAGTAAAATACCGTCATCATTTGTTGAACTATATCTTGATATAGTTTCTGTCGAATCAGCTGTAGTGCTGCACAGTTTCATCGCAAGTAAAGTGAAGGATGTCATTGTCCTTAACAAATGAAAAAAAATGTGTAACACTAAAGAACTTTTTTCATGACTTTTGTCCGTATAACCTCCGTGTTTTATACATATTAAGTCTGTTTATATAACAATTCATGATCATAGTTTAAAGACAAAACGCCTATGGTAAAAATATGTGCGTATGTGTATAAAATGTGTGTAAAAAGAATGTGCGTGATGACTCGTATAAAAAATGTATAATCTTGTATGAAAATAAACACTTATTATGTAAATCATGTATACGATTCTACACAATTCGATATTATCATAAAAATGTATGTTACACACGTCACATGTTTTTTTGTTTACTATTCCTGCATTCTTAGCCATAAGAAAAATAATAAATCTACTTTGCAATGCTCTATCCTGGTATTTCAAATACCATTATTTTTCCGATTTTTACTTTGTCGTTTTCTAGGCATCTTTCTAACTCTTGCTTCCATCATCATTCTCAAGACTTTTCACTCGTTTGTTCTCTTGCTGTTCTCATGGGTGAGATAAACAGGTATAGTATCTGCAGTCACTGTTCAAATAGTAAGGCTGGCGGTATTTATCTTCTCACAGCAACGAGATACAGGTGGAAGTGCAGGAAATAGGAAATGAAAATGAAAATGGCAATAAAAAGAAAAGTGTGTTGGAGGAGGCGCGCGGGGACTCAACGTGGAGGTTCCCTCCATATCAGCTAACATTGGACGCAAGCGGCGGCCGCGGCGCTTCCATAAGCTTATACCGGCACCGGTCCAGGCCCGATAAGCAAACAGGCCTGGCGCGCGCGTACCGGTTGCGGAACACGAAAAGCTAATAGCTTCCGCACCCGAAATTAATTTTTTTAGAGTCTAGCTTTAATGCGAGAAAAAAATGTGTACGTGTCTCTTTTTATATTTTTTTCCAGTTATGAGTACAAGAATATCTCCTCTGATGCTAATTATATGGTGGTTTTGAAATATCCTCGAGAATGAAGCCGATTTCAACACCTTGCACGAGAAATAAGTCCGGAGAACCCACGGTTTTTTTAAGAAAGTTATCACGAGACTACTCTAAAGCCCCATGGCTATCTTCTTCTAGATTTAAAACAATCAACACCCGATAATTGTCATTTTAGAACAAACATTTTTCCGACTGATGATTTTTCCTACGTTTACATCCCGCAAAAAGGTATAAAGAGTAGCGGTGACTCCGAAAAAATGCCAGTTGTAGGTTTGTAATGTTATTAACGTTTGTAAATGTAAAACATGAAATTTTCAACCCATTTTGGATATTTCTTAAAAATCAAATCATTAGAAAGTTATATTTTAAACTTCACGTAGTCGTTCCATCTAGGTTTCACCTGGGTTTTCAAGGGGCCCTTGTTCCATGTGTAGAAATTTCGAATACGTGTACTATGAGGCGAAAGAAAAATACGCTAATTAATCGAATCTTTTGAGTCCAGAAAAAAAAGCTGTGATTTGGCATTCATAAGGGGCCTCCCATAAACTGCGAACAGCGGGCGCGAAACTTGTTAAATGTATATGTGAGTGTGCCTTAAATACACTAGCTGGAAATGTACCATTAAAAAATTATGAACAACAAAGGTTAAAGAAACACAGACAAACTTTAAGAAAATTATCCATGTCTCGCGGTGGTTGGAAGAATGAAAAACATTTTATCGTACAAAAAGGAGGATTTCTCCCTTTACTACTTGCACCGACATTTGGCGGACTTCTTTCAAATAATTTGAAGCTGGTAATACATAAAGTTTTTGATTTGATGTTGGAATTTTTATAATTATGGAACACGCGAGGAAAATGGTTTTAATTCCCAGCGAGCAGGTAGAAAAATATCAGCCAGAGGTTTTGGGGCTACAAACCTCTGTCTTATCACCTCGATTTCCTGCTTCCTCACCAGTTTCAGATGGTGTCTACAAAGCCCTATCCTCAACTCCAACACGAATCAAACTCCTGGGAATTTTATGACACGGCTTGATACTGAAATGAGTCAAATACTTTATTCAGCTTTTTTAAAAGCTGAGCATGAAAAATGGAAAATGTATCAACAGGTTTCACAGAAATTTCTATTTTCTGTCGATGAGGCCAGAAGTATGAAAATAAACGGCAAGATGTAGAGAACAATGAAAATGATGACGGTTATGATGATAAATCTTCAGGTAAGAATAGAATACTTTCAACTATTCCAAAAAGCTTTGCTCTAAAAGGAAATGTATTGCTTGAACATCTTTCTAAATCATACGATCGTAAGCGTATAAAGTGGAATGCACGCGGTACAATTTTTACTGATAAAAGTGTAAACACCAGTTTGCCGTGATCCTTCATCAACTCGATTCACCACGAGATATCGTAGAGAACACGGAATATTGGAAACGCAGTGTCTTATCTTCATGGATCCCGCCTCGCGTCTATTCGCCTTTTTATGACGTCTCGCCTCCACAAAAATCAAAAACTTTACCGCTTACAATAGCAGCGAAATTCGCAGGTAGAAAAGACGAGAAGCAGACACGTTTTCAATATTACGTGCTAACGGAAAACGAGGATAACAACACAAGCACCGAGGAAGAAGATAGTAGCGAGCCTGGATGCAGAAGAAGTGCAAATCGTCTTTCACGAAGAAAGGGAGGTGGCAGTGCAAGTTCGAGTAAAATATCAAAAAGGTGGTTTAAATTGTTTTAAAAAAAATAAGTTCATAACACGATATTTACTATAATCCCCTCACGCTGCGTCTTATGAGGGTGTTGGTAAATTAGTTAATGCTGTACGTGAGCAAATTTTATGAGCGAAAGTAATTGACTGGTTAAAGAGTCGAAATGTTTATAACATGCACATTCCTATCCGTCACAAATTTAAGCGAAGATATAAAAATTTACATAACATAGATCAACTTTGGGAAAGTGATTTGGTAGATTTGAAAAGTTTGAGAAGTTACAATGACGGTTTCTCATACTTACTCGTGGTGATTGACACTGTGAGTAAATACGCATGGGTCGAGCCGCTTTGTTATAAAACCACGATGGAAGTGAAAAATGCTTTTGAGCGTATTCTCAGGGGAAAGGAAAAACGATTTTCAATGTTTTTACAGACTAATAAGGGAAAAGAGTTTGTTGGACAAAATTTCAAAAAGTTTTTATCAGAATGTGACATAATATTTCGTAGTGAACGCGATCCTAGTGTTAAAGCAGCAATAGTTGAACGAGTTAATCGCACCCTCAAGGAACGTTTGTGGCGTTATTTCACGCATCAAAATACTCATCGATATATTGATGCTTTACAGAATATTGTTCAGGCTTACAATAATTCACGGCATTCAAGCATTGGTATGGCACCATCAGCAGTAACTCTAGACAATGCCACAATTGCACTTTCAAATACACAACGCAAATATGGTAGAAAGACGTTGAAAGTTGAGAGGAATAAATATATGACGAGAACAAAATTCATCTAAAACAAGCATTAAACAACCGTTTTGAGAAGTCTGGAGAGAACCCTAAGAGAAAAGCAATTGACAAAATGGAAAATCTCATCAGTGGATCTGGTTATAAAATCGCGGCGAGAGATTTAAATACTCAGTTGAATACCGTGCGCGGTGGATTGCGTATCACGGGAGGAAAATGTGAGAGGAATGTAAAAAAAAAGAAGTCAAGAGAAACCGTAAATGTAAAGCGGAAAATAATAAAAATAGTAGTAAAAGAAGAAAGACCGAAAAGAAAACAAAAACGAAGACAACGAGGAAGATTACAAGAAAGCAGAAACGTGACAGTTTATTTGGTAGACAAATCAAATTGTTGATATTTTTGTAAATAAGTGAAATTGTGTTATGTCCGTTTCACACTCGCATTCTAGCGAATGTTTGAAAACTGAATTAGATCTTTTTCCACTACCACCAACTCAAACTTCCATAGAGAGCTCACAATGGATCCATTACAAACCCGCTTTCTCCCTGATGGGCGATTCTCCAATAGAATTCGTCATACCTGGTCACGGCGAGGAATACATCGATTTCGCACACACGATGCTCAGTGTAAAAGTCAAGTTAAATGTCCCAGAAAGAACTTAAGCAAATGCTACTCACTTGAACAATGTGGCACCGGTAAACAATCTACTTCACTCAATGTTCAATCAGGTGGACGTATACTTCAACCAAAAACTCGTATCCCCGCCAAACAATGCTTATGCATACAGAGCGTACATCGAAACATTACTCAATTATGGACAAGGTGCAAAAAAGAGTCATCCAACGACAGCCCTGTGGTATGCCGACACTGTGGGAAAAATGGACGATTTATCAACAAAACGTACAGGTTTCGATTTCCGTCGAAAATTTTTTCTACAGGCGAGACAGTGGACCTTATCGGTCATTTGCATTGCGATATTTGTAACCAGAACAAATTTCTTTTCAACAGTGTTGAAATGCGTCTTCGGTTTGTTCAAAAAAAAGATTCTTTTTTCTGCATGGATCCTACCAACGAGTGCCGTCTACATCTCATGGAAGCGACACTTCTCGTTCGAAGATCGAAAATAAGCTCCGAAGTTCTACTTGCACACGCGAAAGCTCTTTCCTAAGGAACGGCAAAATATTCAATTACAAGGGTCGAAGTCAAGACACTCACTCTGCACGCCACAGTTCACGGAGATACTCTAGACAACGTAATTTTCGGGCAGCTACCTAAAAGAGTAATTATCGGTTATGTGGAGAATAGAACATTTAATGGTGGTAAGAACCTCAACCCATTTAATTTCAAAAATTATAAAATTAACTTTTTAACGATACACAAACTCCATCGAAACCATTGCAACCAGAATTTACGAGAGAGCGTCTGTAAGTTGATGGTTATCAAACTCTATTTTATAGAACTGGTATTCATTTCCTCAACGAGAGTAATGACATTGACCGTTCTTATTACGCTAGTGGCCACTGTGTCAAGGTAAGATTTGAAGAAGCACTTATTAAAACGATAAACTGTATTGTTTACGCTGGAAATGACAATTTATTGCCTCAGAAGTGGCTCTAGTTTCTGTGGATCAAACTTATACTACACACTGGATACCGGCACCAGCACATCCCCTTTCAGACCGACCTAACCGAAAAAGACAACAAAATAATTAGCTTACATGTTATGACCATGCGATCGAGTGGTTTGAGGGAGACGTCGCAGTGAAGCATTCACACTCAAACCTCAGAGAAGTCGCCAAAACAGTAGGTCAGATATACACACGTGGGCGGGAAATGGCTAAACTTTTGCAAAATATTATGAGCAGGCAAATTGTCGATTTGAAGGAATTAACTTGTCCTGCTTTCAGAAAGTTAAATTTTTACCAACGAGTACTGTTTTCATCATGGTGTAAAAAAGGAAGAAATCTTCAGATGTGCTATGAACAATGCTTTCAAACTAAAAAACTGGTTGCAAGATCAAAAAAAAAATAACCGATGCTTCCAAATACCTCCAACCATAATCAGAGTTTATCTTCAATCAAGAAAATCAAAACTTTGACCATCAGTAAACCTCCAGCAGAGTTTGTGACATTGCGTACAAGAAAGGATGGACAGTTTGGAGGTTCTTCAAGCAATTCGGACTATACCAGCGTGCACGACTGGGATGTTTCCAGAGGACCGAATTCCGAAAATTTGGATAAGACCGGCCTGTATAGTTGCCAACCTTAACGAGGCAAGGAAACCTGGATCGCACTGAATTACTATGCACGTGAATAAAAATGGTCGACAAACGTATTTTGACAGCTGTGGAGTACCGCCTCTTATGCCTCAATATCTTTATCGTTGCAAGTAAATTGCACCTTGTCCAGATGGAACACAACGCAATTACAAAGTACGTCTTCGGATGTGTGTAGCCAGTTTTGTGTTATATTTCTTCATCATATGTGTAATGGTTATTCTTTGTACGAGTTTACCAAACTTTTTCCATCCAATTTATTACCAAATTACTGCATTGTCATGAATTGTTACAAGAGACCATTAAATAAATATACAATTAAGCCTAGGGTTTTGCGCCAATCAAAAGACATGTGTCAAGGTGGGTATTATGATCGTGGGGTAATTAATACGCATCTTGCATTTTGCGTTCAATCTTGTTCGTCACAACTTGCTACATTATATCTTTTATAAATATCTATCGTATTATTGTTTGTCTTATCTATTTGAATCTCATTACAATATTTTATACTTTTTTTTAACACCGTCGCGTGCTAGTTTTTCAAGATTTCCGAATAAATTACACTAGTGTGGTATGCGTATTTTATATCTATGGTTTTGACGAGTCACTCGTCTGCTCACATCGTTGCTCTTTTGTCTCTCTCTCTCTCTTTTACAATCATTTCAGTTTATAGTATATAATTACCTATGCACGTATTTGTATGTGTGAGTTCGTGTGGAAGAAGGAGCTGGAAATGTTTAGTTGAAAATTATCGGTATCCCAGGCTACGAAAATGTAATGATTTATAAAATAATCTTTAGTTTTCATACATGCATATTTAATTTCAAGATAGGTTCAGATTTTTTTGAAACATAAAACAGTTTCGGGTAGAGAGGGAGAATTAGGCCACACCCATAACGGCGCCCATTAGTTGTCCTATGCTACTCACGTATTTTACTGATTTTGTGTATGCTACAAGTAGTATATCCTGAAAATTTGAGTCCTATAAACAAATAATTCAGACAACGCAAGCATATTCAAGTTTTAAACAGCGAAGAGCGCAAAATTTGTTTTATACATGATACATTTATAATTTATATATACTTTGTAGCGTAGATGTCGACCAGTGTAAAATATAATGTAGACGGTGGAAATAAGTGTTGTTCCGATTATCTGGTACTTCGTAAAAACCTTTTTATTGAGCTCAATAATTAATCCATATATGGTTACACATTTTTAAACGTTTCGCTTGTTTCGATTAGCAAGCTTCATCAATAAAAAGTCAACATATAAACCGCCTTTTGTTTAGAAACAATCTTCAAAAATAGTATATAATTTCATGATCTGTTCCTGAATGAAAATAATTACAATAAAAATGGTGAAATTATTCGAATAGAGAACCAACATAATTCAATAGGGTAGATACATCAAATTAAAAAGAAATACCTCACTGAAACGATCAACCAACATTTTAAAAAAAATGTTATAGTTTAACTGATCTAGATAATTAAAATTTTATGTAATTATGTTAAAAGACAGTGAGGACTGTCTGTGGATTGGAACAGAATTATACATTTTGTTTAAATAAATGGTGGAGCACTCACATTTGCGTCCACAATCCAAGCCAGTGCTGCCAGATATTTTTCTTGAGAATCCATAGTTCGTCCCGATTTGGGAGTAAAAGAAAATTCGTAGAAATCCGTATCGACGATAGTCGATATATCGATTTAAGTTTCGCGTTGTATCGAGTATATATTGGATACTATCGACTTATAAATTCAATTTTTAATAAGGAAATTATTCGAATTCATTTCTTGATAAGGAAGTAAGTCAAAAACTATGTTTTCGAGAAACAAAATTTGAAAGTTGTAAATCCTTATCCCTTTATGTCAAGAGTTTCCGAAAACTGAAGCTTTTGAAAAATATTTGGGATTTTATTTTTGTCGTTCACAAAGCTATAGGATGTAATATGGTGTTAAAAAAAGAGTTTATTATGCTACAAGGTGAAAAACCGACCAATTTCGAATAAGCGAATTGTCAAAATAGTTTACTTATAGCATAAAGATATGATACCGAAGCTGAAATTGAGTAACTCAGAAGGAACGATTATTTATCAAAAACGGTGCATTCTGCTACCGGAAAATACCAAAAATTCCAGAAATCCAATCTGGCTGCTTGCAAGCTCAAATTGAGTACTAAATTTAGTACATATTTTGGTTAATTCTTGGTAACAAAGGTTTGCAGTCAACGGCGGTGACTTTGATTTCTGATAACCGTCTTCGAGTGCAAAATTCCAACCAAAGTCTCCGTGCCAAGACTATTCCTTTGGGAAGTTTTATTGAG
>JAUMHM010000051.1:2541988-2564605 GCA_032362435.1 Melikaiella ostensackeni | reverse complement strand
AGTACATGGAAAAATTTCCAGAGGTACCGGCTCAGGGATCGAACCCCGGACCTCTAGTAGGAAGTCCGAGCGCTTAAATTATTATTATTATTATTATTATATATTTACTTTGTCTCGGAAAACCCGGTACGTCATCATCAGCCACGGACTAAGTCAAGTGCCTGATGACTTAAAGATATTCAAAATTTAATTACTAATTACGAAGCTTGAAATGTGTTGTAGTGATGTTGTTATAAGTATACACTTAGGTGTATGATGGAGTTTGCAGTTTGTCCTTTACCGCTGTTGTTCTTATGCCTGGGTACTTGTAGAGAAAATTTCAAAAGACTGCCTGGGTCTGAGAAGGTATGGAGAATTTCTAGTGAATTTGTATCTGTAGGGCGCTATGGGGAATTAGGGCTTCCGTTTTTAGTACCGATAGAGGTTACACGTGTTTCTCGAATGCTATCATTTTTTGGCTGATGGAAAGGGGAGACTTGAGAGTAAGGGAGTCTGGGCTGAAAGTGCAAGTACGGATGAAGGTAGTAGTGGTGAGTTGTTTCGTGACTGACAAAATAGAAAAGTTGATAAGAGCTGATTTTGAGGTTAAGTTGGGTGCGGTGAGAAACTGGTTGCTCTAAGAGACTGGGTGATCTGACAGGGGCAGGAGTAGTTGCGCTGTGAGGGGTGAACGACCAAGTGTGCGTGAATATCAAAAATGTAAGTGGAACAAGGGGAGAAGTTTTTTGGCTGAGAGTTTGAGGAACGAAAGAAAGTCACGGACAAGGGAAGTGAGGAGTCAGGTGAATAAGGGTTTCAAGCTAGCTTGGTGGATAAGGTAGGGCGACATGCCTGTTGTGCGTAGTCCAAAGTCTGAAACCAGGGGGCAACAGCTGAATGACGACAGTTCAGACGCAAAAAGCGAAGGGAGTAAAGGCAGGGTTGGTACAGATGAGAGAGGCAATCGCAGGTGATGATGCAGGTAGTGAAGGCAGTGCAGGCGAGCGGCTCGAGACTGGGAAGGGGTAGGCCCAACAGCAGCTAGCCGAGGAATGGGACATGGTCGTGACAGGCTAACAAATATAGAAAGACTAAAAAGAATGAGATCGCTGGGAAGACTGGACGATATGAAGAGGCAAACGGGAAGGTAAAAGAGGAGGTGAGAAAAGTGAGACGGAAATGGTAAGAATGAGAGGAATTATGGAAAGGGGAGAAAGAGAATGTTTGGAGTAAATCGAAAAGCATAGAGAATAAGGAAAAGGGGAATGAGAGCGTTAGAGGAGAGAGTGAGCAAACTAAGTGAGCAAAACTAGTTTTGCTTTTCATTGAGGGCTGTCATTTTGAAGAGCAATTGATAATATACTTGTCATAATCTCGGCTGTTTGCTTGATAGCTTTATTCTTACTTATATTCTCCCCTATTATTTTAATTGTTAAAATAATGGCTTAGATATTAGGACAACCAGGTCAACCTCAATTTCTTAAGAAGGTAGATTTCGAACAGCAGCAATTATTGTAAGAAAGTTATTCTCTGCAATGCGAGGAGTTTTGATGGTAGGATTTTCAGTCTGTTTCTTAGCTTTCGATTAATTTTGAGCCTTGGTGACGCCTTTTGAGGCTACTTTAGTGCTGCAGAGTGACTTATTTTTTAAGAGTGGGGAGCTTGCGAGGGCTACTTGTTCTTGAGGGTAGCTTCGACTTGGGAGAATCAGTGGTGCAAGGTGTTTGCTGAGAGTAGCGTCCTTTAAATTGTTAGCAGGTTTGGAATTGGGGGTTTTAGTTGGCTCTCTAGAGGCTTCTTTAAACGCTGCACAGACTTTGTAGTTAGCTGTAGTTAGCTATCTTCGCCGCAGTTAGCGCAAGTAGCCGGTATCTCGCGAACTTTTTCGCACTTAGAGTTAGTTGTGTGTGCCCTCACAATTCGCGCAGCGCGGGGCAGCGTGACACATATCAGAAACGTGATGAAATCCCTAGCAGTTGCAACACCGAGAGATTTTCTTTGGTTTCACATAGGGCTCAACTTTAATTTTCATAAAGGCCAGGGAGCAGGTCTCTTGCTTTTGGTGTATTGGGGACCGTAAGTAAAATCATGGGCATGGTTATTTAGTTGTCGGTTACGCATGCGTCTAACCGTTGTGACCGAGAACACTTCTTCCTTGACTTTATTGTGAATTGAGTCTTCTGGGTAAGAAATGGGGATGTTCCTCATAACAAGCTTAATCGGGGGTGTCTCGATATTTTTGTATAGGTATTATTGGAATCCTTGCTTTTCATTGTTAGTTATAACTGCAGGGTAGTCTTCCAGGTCGGACACGTGAACAGAATAATCTTCGCAGCTGATGTTATAGACTATGGGTTTGTATTTAGCGGAAACTTTGAAGGTTTTATGAAGGACGTTATAGGAGTAGTTGTCTTCATCAACAATTGCGTTCATTGGGAGTATTTTTCCCGATAAAGCGGTTGATTTTGGGTTTGCTGCGATAAAGTCTGTCTTGATATTTTTGTTTGGTGGGTTGGCAATTATTCTGGCGCTGCTAGGTGTACTGGACGAGAAAGATTCATTCGCAAGAACTGCATGCGTCCCCGAAAGATGGCCCGTGCTGATCCTGTCACTCTTGGCCTAAACTCTTTTTTTTTTATCCGTTCGAGAGAGAGAGAGAGAGAGAGAGAGAGAGAGAGAGAGAGAGAAGGGCTTCGAGGCGACAAGAACGGCAATACTTATTTTCTCCTGCGATACATCGGTCTTTTCGCCTTGCTGTGAGTAGGCCTTATTTTAGTAGTGTCTCAATTCTAATCAGCAAAACAAGAGTCTGAGCGAGGGAGTTAAGGCGAAGAATTAACTATCAGTTTTCTTGTAAATATGGTGTTGAAAACGCGTATAACAAAATGCTCTGAATGTTTCAATTTTTGTTGAATAAATCTATTTAATGAACTTGACCTTCATTTTGCAACCCTAAAAAAGTTTATTGAAGGCTGAATTGTTTTGCCAAATCCCTTAAAAGTTAGCTTAGCTACAAAATTAATGTAACCAAACTATACTTATCCAAAACTTTATTGTGCGTATGAAATAGACAAAATAATAAAATCAGTTTTTTAGTTATGGTATAAATTAAAATTGATGATGGTAATATTATTACTAATGGTATAAGAAAAGTACATACTTAAGCAGAATGTTACATTTTTGCCGGCTGATCTTATGAAAACAAAATTGCAGTAACTAAAAACTTAGTTGACAGAGCTGTGATTCTGTCCCATGAGTCGTATCATAAAGAAAATATGAATATTATTAGGAATATATATATTTTTTAAATAAGTTCCTATAAAGCTGCATTAGGAAGCATATTCAAATTATAATTGAAAAAATTAGAAGGAAGCAAAATAATAGTTCAGCTTCAGATATTATAAAACATGTGAAAGAATTGAGTATATTTAATATTCTTGTTCTTTCACATCTTGGTCAAATTTCAAAAACGATTGAATATACCTGTATGTTGAAAAAGTTTAAAATCCGTAGAATTTTAAGAATTCCATGCAAAATAGATCCATTAATATCTTTTGTTTGACACCTTTCAGATAAATTAGCAAAAGGTGATTTTGTTAACAAGATAATTTGCAAAGTTTGTAAGATGACTTATGTGGGATAGACTCGCAGACTTCTTAATGCTAGGGTAGAAGAACATTAAAGTGATTTACCTTGAAGACGCTGTATAATAATTTAAAAACTGATTTGGACAAGTTAAATAATGGTTATTCATTATTTCATTACATATTGAATTACAATTTTATTTATTATTAATCATTGCATTTAACAATAAGTTTCCATTAATATCCTGTTTTCGCTCTTTCAATTTATCTTTAAGTGAGTGAGTTTCCTTGACTGTTTCTCTTTTTATTAAGATTTGCAATTCATAACTTATTTTTTCATATTTGTTTTGAGGTATTTTTTTGTCAAGATGTGTTTTGTTTTAGTCTTCAGTCAGATCTCATGGGGAGAACATCCTGGTTTCCTCATTTGTTTTGACTTGTTGAAAAATTTGTTTTCATTGCCTTGAAAAGGGTGTTGGATGCGCACCGCAACGTCAAAGAATAATTTGAATTTTGATTTATTCTGAATTTAATTTCTAAAATTTTACATTTATCTGAACAAGTTCTTCTGATCTTACGAAACTTGTTACACATACAAATGAAAAAATATTTAAATTTTTCAAATTATTCTTAGAAAAGAGAAGAAAGATATTTTTTAATTATTGTCATGAAATTTTTAAAAGTTGAGAGATTCAATGAGGCAATGCAGATACTAAACTTAACTGATAAAATTGATGTTTGTATATAATTAGCTGACTTAATTTGAAAGCAGTTGATTGATAAAGCAAGTTTATTCAGTCTGATTCATACATGGTGTTAATTAAATTGAATACTTAAGGTATACATTTTGAGTAATATTACTATGAGCTCTCCTGAAATACAATCCTGTTCTTTCTTTATTTCTTACAGTTCAGCCACAAAAATCTATTGAAGTGTGTAAATTCAATATTAAACACAAAGTTCAATCTTTTGAAATATCAATTGCAAGTTTTGAGTGCATCATCATTAATGTCGTGGAGATCTTGATCTTTCACGCTCAATCACTGGAGGATGGTTAGGACTAGTACCCACTTCATATGTTTCGTGAGGTGCAATATGAATTTCGTGAAAATAATTAATCGCTTGTGATTGGTTTGGAGCAATACCTACTTCCGGTTGGTGCTGATTTTCAATTTCGTGATAATTAAGATACCCTGCAGGTCTTACAACTTGATTAGGTGGAGGGGAAGCTCCTACTATTTTTCCGCCTTGACTTTTGTGAACTAAAAATTGTACGCGCCTTGCAGTAGCAACATATGTTTTAAGATTACGATCTTGGTGTGGTCGAACATTGTGAGGTATCAAGTAAGCATTGATTAAGCGACTATGTTTGTCTTCTTCCATCCCAAATAATAGGTTCGTGCCTACTACTCTAATTTGATAAAATGGGTCGTTCCCATCATCGGGAAGTTCAGTAACGTAATTAAATATTTTTCCAAAATCACCCCCTTTTCTTGCAGTTTTTTTCGCCACGCGAAACTCATCCGGTCGTAAAAGCGTTGTGTATGCTGGTGTCGGGGGAATGAGTGGCGGATCCGGGATTACATCATAGATTCCAGCAAATGATCCTGAAAAAAAGAAATTTATGAAGAACATGTTGGTAATTTTAACAATTTTGAATAATCAATCAATATTTTTTGATATAAATATATTGCTGCAAACGCACCACTTTATTCATTATTTTCCTCTCTTGCTCACAAGTTTGTAATTTTATAATAATTAGTTTGGAAGGAAAGCGGAATTCGTAGTGAAGATTTCAAAGAGTGAAATCATTTTGAAATTGACACTTACCAATAACATGAAGTAAAACCGTGAATAAGAGGATATTGCCAATAAAAATCTTCATGTTTCTTCCAGGTAGATTTTGATGATCGGAGAATGAGAAATTTCAATTATATCTACTCCTTTATATAATCATTGAATCGGAATATGTCACTATACTTAGACTCGTAAAACCGTAAGATTTGTTAGGATTTATAAACTGTAGAGTGTAGACTACGAAGCAGGGGCAATGCAATATCTCTTTACCAAGAAAGACGTAACAGACTTAAAAGTAGCTATTAACAGACCCTGGAATCTATTTGACTTTCATAAGAGATAATTCGTGAAATATAAGCAAATAACTTTCGAGCGAAGTCGAATAACAAACTGTTGAAATTTTTATCACGACTGTTGGTTATCAAATATAATACTGAAATTATACAGGAACAGACAATAACCTTATCAATTTAAAACTTTAGTCAATAATATTTTAGGTTAAAAATCGATTTTTCACCTGTGCTCACCTATTCATCCAAATATATTGAACCGATTTGTACCAGATTCCAAGAAAAAGTCTGTAGCCGCATATTCTCGATATATATTGGAAGAATTTTCGATATCTTCAATAGTTTTGAAAATTTGACATATTTAGGGTAAAAAATGAAAATCCAGGGATGGCGTGATTGGTAAAGTTTTAAAAAATGTTTGAGATGTCTGAGATTCTGGCAATATCCTTTGAAAATATGTTGTTAAAGAATTCTCATTCCATTTTGGTGTCAATCACTCGAATAGATTTAGCTGTAGAAGTAAGCACAGGGAAAAGACTTAATTTTCTAAAGATAATTCAACAATAATGTATTCAATGTCCAAACTTTTTGCCTAAAATTTCACGTACAAATCTATCGTAACATTTTTTTGATATGTAATTCAGAAGTTGATAGCAACAAATTCACGCTACATATTGCATGAATTTCAGATACATGGAATAGTCTTAAAGGAATAATATAAAAAGTTGTTTCTTTTCCAATCATTGTTCCATTTATTATAATGGTGAAAAAGCAGCAAGAAAATAGAATATATTTATACAGGGTATTTTTTTACCTCAGGTATTGAAATATCTCAAGAAATACGCATCCGACAAAAAAATGTCCGTAATAAAAACTTTTTATTTTCAAGGAGAAAAGCGACTCCGCCAAAATTTACCCCACACCCCACCCCCTGGAGAACTTGGAAAACTTAGGTAACTTCAAAATTTCGAATGGGTACCTATATTTTTTATTACAGATTCAGATTCTCCATTAAAAAGACGTAAGTTTTATTCGAACAAATTCTTTTGATTTGCGCAGCCGAGGGTTGTTCATCGGGAGCGGAATGTGGATGCGACTACCGCATTCCAAATCCTCTACCTGGCGCCATTCAAAAATAAATTGAAAATTCTGGGGAAATTAATTTGAAGTCTTTCTTTTTTTTTGTTTAAATAAAACGGAGAAATGTGAATTTCAGCTTTACTTTCGTTTGGAAGCGCATTCCTTGAATAGTCAACAATGTCATTTTTTGAAAATGCATCGCCATCTGGCGCGAATCGAAAAAAAGTTTTCGAATGAAACTTACGTATTTTTAATGGAGAATCTGAATTTGCAATAAAAAATATAGGTTTCCCCTTGAAATTATAATGACCCTCTACCGCCCCCAGGGGGTGGGGTGTGATATAAATTTTTGCTAAGTCACTTTTCCTTCTCGAAAATAAGAAGTTTCCATCACGGACATTTTTTTCGTTGGATGTGTGTTTCTTGAGATATTTCGATGTCTCAAGATGAAAAAACACCCTAATCAATACTCATAAAAAATGCAGGATCGGTACAGTCCGGTGAACCTAGCAATCCTTTCCATTTTGAATTGAAATTGAAGAATCCAATCCAATTTGAAATTGAATAATGTTAGCATTAAACTGAATTGAAGAATGAATCAATTGAATTTATCAAACAAACTTTTAGCAAAAATTATTCAAACAATTAATTTAATTTCTCAAAGTTAGTAAATAAGTGATTCAATTAAAAATAAATTACTTGAGCAAACCATAAACCGGGGTTAAACACAAACATAAACAAAATAAAAAAGTCAGAAATTGAAAGATTAAAAGTAAAGAGGTCGAAATTTAAAAATGTGATTATTACAGTCATTCACCGTGCACGCGGTATGGCCATAAATGCGATCTTAGCCGTTATTCTGGTTTACGCCCAGAAAACTCCGGACGATGCGGCACGTGTTTAACAATATCGCCTTCTGGATGGAGTGTAGCGAATTTCGGGCTTCCAGTTCCTCCAAGATTTGTACGCACCTCGCGTGAACGTTCCCAGTAGAGGAGATCACGACCGGCTGGATAGTGACCCGAAGAAGCAGTCTCAAGTAAGTACCTTTTTAATTGCAGAATGAAGCGGACCCCTTGCCTGCCAATATGCCAAGGAACCTGTATGAATCTTCATCAGTCATCGTCTCAATCAGGTCGCGGTCGTCCAGCATCTGTGAAATATTTACCTCTCCACGGGACAAATGCAGCTTTCTGAATTTGTTCAAGCCCACAGACATCCTGATGTCATTGGAGAACTGCAGCAGGATGTTGAGAAAGCTGTTCAGTTTCAACTGTGACCTTGCATAAACCTTTAGGTCGTCCATGTACAGGAGGTGAGTGAGTTGAGACTCAGCCACTCCCGTTTCAATTTTGAACCCATAGGACGTGTTGTTAGGCGTCCAACTTAGCGGGTTTAATTAAATTAAATTAATTTTAATTAATTACATTCATTTGCTCCGTCAAGGTCGGGGTGTAGGGCCTCCAGATATTTATACCAGAAGCTGTGCACCCCATCCACATCAGGCGCTTTCTAGTTCTTAGCTCTCTTTAAGATGCGAGCCACGTCGGAGGCTGAGATGGATAGAGTATTCATCCCAGGCAACCGTGCAACTTTATCCTTCTACAGACAGAGCCACGTCGTGACCAGCTGACTTGACCTATGATGCTCTATGATGATGATGATGATGACCTATGATGACCTATGATGACGCCAGATGCTCGATCGATATCTCGCCATTTCCTTGGCCCTAGGTGGTTCACACTGATTTTGAGTCCATTTTCCGCCATCTGCAAGTCGGCGATAGAAACATTTTTCGTCTGCCGAGAGGGTCCTATTATCATTCCTTCTCGCGGTCATTCTCCTAAATCGTCGCAGTCGCGCTGACAGAACCATGAATCCCTGTTTAAGATAGTCAATCACTTCGTCCTGGTTCGTAAATGCTCTTGAACTGATGTTATGTGGACTAAGGATTTCCTCTACATGGCGAATTAGTCTCTGAGACCAATATCCCTTCCTCAATTGGTACAACCGTCTCAGTTTTGCTCTTATTTACTAACCTCGCCTTGAAGTCGAAACTCCCATGGAGAGTCTGTCATCTTTCTTGTAGCGTAATTGTTAGTAAACCGGACTCTGAGTTTTATACTCATCATCCTGGTACACGTGACTGCAGCGCAATACGCAAGAGACTGCACCTGCAGCAAGCTCATATCCAGCTGCAAGAACAGAGGCAGTATCTCGGTATTCAGTATGCCAACTAACCGGAGAAGGTTGCTGTTGACTCTAAATTTCGGCAGACCGTTTTTCATAGATGGTTCTTGATCTGCAAACTTTAGGATGGCATCAGTGAAACACACCATGAGACGTAGGCCCATGAGACAGTCGCTCATCTACATCCCCCAATCCAGCTCCCGCTCATCTACTATATACCGTCTCGTGCCACAGGCATATGAACCTCCTCTTCCACCGCATCCGCAGGGTGCGTTATAGAAGATGCTAGTTGTTGTCGCACCTGTTTTTTAATGTTTTTTATTTCGATCTCGAATATGAGGTGGCGCCGCCTAATGGATCTAAATTGATCAGCAAGACGTATTTCAGTCACTCTGTGTGCCAGATCGGCATGCAGACTCACGAAGAGACGATGTTGTTTGCCCCTCACGTATTCCCCTCTCGCCTTCACACGAAAATGACATCTGATCACATCTCCATTCATCTCCGACGTCCACTTGATCCTCTTTTTGGTCTCCGCACCCTGGAGTCGCTGGTGGAAAGCAGTTTCAACCTCTGATCTTATCTGGTTGATAGTTCTTCTAGAGATGCGGTTCTCGTCTATTATTTGACGCCTTCGTTATTCTAGGTCGTCTTCATTTACTGTCACTATTTCGGGGAAATTCGCTACAAATCTTTGGCGGAAGGCCATCCCGTCAAGTGACGTGGTGGTCGCTTTCATCTCGTGCTTGAACTGGCAAAGCATCAAGTACTCATCGTGATGGGTTTGGAAATTAATGCACTGACGTGGCATCCCTATGGAAGTGGTCGCTTGGGGACTCCCAACCGAAACATCCTCCGCAGGCGCAGCTGTTCTCCTGCTGCTTACCACTTCTTGCCGATGTTTTGGCTCAACAGTAGCACTTTCGGGTATCCCGGTGAGATCCGCCTGTTCAACACACAGCTCACCACCACCGGCCCGCATGCTTTCACCCCCAGCGGTGGCACCAGGGGGCCCCGACGTTCCTCGGGCAGCGACCAACGACTATATATTTGCTCACATTCTCTATTTTTAGAGTGGGTTTCTGGTGCTCTTCGTAGTTCCTTTTCTCTTCGTTTTCTGCCTGTCTGGCATGGGAAACCCTGTCAGTAGCAATGCTACCGCCAACGCAGCCATCAAAGTCATAAGAGGAAAGCTCAAGCCCTACCGCGACAACAACGCGAGAACACCTTTGGTAGGGTTATTATTATTATTATTATTATTATTTATATGCCATTAGGCCAAATCCCTTTCGGTTAACCATTCTTTCTTCGGTCTATCTCTGGGCAGGCTAAATACTCTTGCTTCGTTAAACGTCCTTCATTCATTCTTTGAACGTGACCAAACAATGCTTCTTCTACACCACATTCTTTGAGAACCGCTTAATACTGACTTTGCCCATTAGCGTCTTACCGCATATATTCCGTATGAATTGCATGCTAACCGCGTTGACTTGACTCGTACCCCTTTCTTGATACGTTCTTAGTTATCCTATCATCCAGTACAGTGGATGCAAGCACAGCATTATGTATTGCTATTTTAGCTTTATTCGTTACGCTTTTACTTCTATTAATGGCTTGTACACTGCCGATAATCTTTCTACCCTACACGAAATCATCAACTCAATCACCATCTCTCTTCATTTAAGGCAATATTCCATACTGTTTTCTCACTTCTTCTTTTAAGCACAATAATTTTTGTTTTATTCACGCTAATCTCACGACCCATACTTTTCATGCTGGTATCCAGTCTGCTCAACATTCTTTGCAAATCGTCGACTGCTTCTGTTATAATATTCCTAACATCAGCAAATGCATTTCCCGCACTTTCACTGACCCGGGATCAACACTTTCTTCGTCTAGGAGAGCCATTCTTCTACATTTGTACATGTATATATTGAAAATCCATAAGAACATACCGCAGCCTCATCTAATGCCCTGCTTAATATTAAATCAATCGCTTAGTTATCCATTTACTTTTACGCTCGCTTTACAACCATTCACTACATACTCTTTCAGGACTTCCCAAAGTTTAGTTCCATCCACCTTATAGAAAGCTTTTTCCAGATCAAGATATTTTTGTTTCCTCTCAAACTTTTTTCTATGATCTGTCTCAAGTTATGTAAATATCTGATCCGCAAATGATCTCCCTGCCATAAGTCCGCATCCCATACCTTTTTACCACCAGTATTCTTAATTCCGACTAAGTCAGTGCTAGTTCTTCCTTTTCTCATCTTCTTGACCCACTTTGCTAACCGTTTTCCGGCGAGCAAAATGTTTTGCTGACCGGTTTTACTACTAACGCTATCTAGCATCGTGAACGGTTAGTATTTTCACACCCTGTTGGGAACAATTATATTTGATGCCCGTAAGCGGTGGTCAATCTTAGGTTTTGCATTGCAATTTGCCAAGAAAAATATTGTTCGATATACAAGGTCATACGGGTTTGTGCTGGGCCTTCACACTCGCAGTGAGCAATCTGCCCGTTTGGAGTCTTGTATCAAAATATATTAATTTAGCTCTTCGCCATACACCATTTTTAATTTTTGTTTCCACAAATTCTCTATTTTGACTTGCTTCTGCTCCGACTTATGATTAATTCTTCTTCTCCTCCATTCTTGACCTACATTCATTTTTGAAACTATGAGGTAGTGATCCGTCGTACGTTCAGAACCTCTCGTCATCCTTATATCTCTTGATAGCCATCTCAGTCCCTCATCCGCTGCAACAAAGCCAATCATACTGTTTCTTTCACCTTTGCAGCAAGTATACATGTGCATCATTTTTTTCTGGACCAAGTATGTGTGATGGATAATCCTTCTTTCAAGCATAAGCTAATCAATTTTTCTCCGTTAGCGGTCTTTTTTGGGTCCCTAAAATAACCAAGTACCCCATCGTCACATTCGTGTTGCACACTAACTCATCCATTCATATCTTCGAGTAAAATGATTCTTTCCCCAAGATCACAAGTTCCTAGTATATAATTTAACGAGTTCCAGAAGATATCTCTTACATCACTACTGTCATTATCAACTGGAACGTTGCGTGCTATAATAAATGGCCTTCTGGTTTTTACTTTCAATCTATGCCATAATAATCTAAGAGGTACATATTAAAACTTTTTGACATGCTGCTTCGCGCTCACATTCATAATCAGACTGACTTCTTGGCTACCATGTGATTCACTATCTACTCCTGAACAAATTTTGTGTTCATTTTCTATCTTTTCAATCTCACATCCCTTCTTCTTTGTTTCTGGTACACATAAAATATCTAGCTTCTACACGCGCATTGTATCCTAAGATTCCCTTCCTTTAGGATCATTTACATTTCTAGCATGTCGAACACTGAGTCTCTATTCATCGCCTGAAACTTTTCCGAGGGCATGCCTTTCATCAACAGAAGTGTCAGTTCTATCAGTCCTGAAGTTTGGTCTTCAGTTGGGAAAAAGCCATTCATTACTTCATAAATGCGATAAAAATCCTCAACCCTGAATAAAATTTGACAAGCTTTGAAACTTTCAGAAATTTCCGTTACCCTCCAAAATTTCCCAAGTTTCGAAAAGTTTCAAACTTTTGCATCCATTTCCAAAAAATGTGCCCACGCTACGCTCGGGCTTGGGCAGCAAACTTCACACTCGTCCGAGTTGCTTACCCTTATTCCTAGCTGCACCTTGGTATCTTTGACGAGGCTACTTGGCGCGTCCTCGCGTTGCGGATAGAGGGAGCTGTACCGAGAACTTCTGCTGAATACGATTACACAATTAAATATGCAGTCGCGGACAATGGTCCAGAAGTGGTCTAGAAGAAATAAACCCTTAGGACAAGGCTTGGATCGCGCCGTGCTAACCCTCACCTTTGTCTCTCTTCGTGACGTCGCCCTACCGTTCGACTCTTCACATGCTGTTTTGACGAGCGAAGCGATACGCTTGGGTCTAAAGTCCAACCCACTAGAAATGACGCTAAGAATCAGAATTTTTAATCCTTTTTGAAATAAACTGCACTTTTTTCACATAACATTTAAACTTTTTCACTTCACTATCGCGATCCGGCTCGAAGGACCAATTGACTGAGATTGCAAATTAGAAAAACGATCCGACAGTGAAATTAGGGGGAAAGAATTGAGGAAATAGAATACTACGTTCTTCCAATAGTCAAGTTCATTTATTGTACCCGTTTTCACGGCGAAAGCGGATCCCGGAGGTTACTACAAGATTAGTAACGTTAGCAAAGGTTACACAGTTAGTACCAATATTACTTGTTAGTAGGAACTAAAATACAATTAAAGAAAGGAAAAACAAAAAAGAGGGTTAAAAACGTTCGTACGTAGTAGTGTCTCGGACCGTGCCATGAGCAGTACTGACTGTCCTCTTGCACCTCCCAGGTACTCAATTCTGCAGCGGGAGCGAAGGGACAGAATTACCAAGGCCGTACGCGATCTGAGATCACACGCGACCACAAAAAATAAATTGAATTGAAACTGTGCAAAAATATCTTCAACAGCTGGTACCATGAACTTCAAGCTTGCATTGTTATCACTTTCTTTGCATTTGTACAATATTAAATTGCAAGCGAAGCATATTATATGAGGAGCCCAGCTTTTATCTTGTTCTGGAAACTTAATGTTGAAGTATTTTGCATACATGTCCCGAATTCTTCCAGTAATGTTCTAGCGATATTTTGGGATTTCATATTTCGTACAAATGTAACAAAATTGATTCTGTTTTCACGACTAAGCGTTTTTTTCAAGTTCTTTATTTTGAAAACCATGTTTATTTCAATCCCGGCACGTTGAGGATCCTGGCCAGATCGCAGGTGAGTCCACTGTCCTGGAAGGTAAATCATTCTACATATTTCTTTTCAAAGCAGTTGTCATCACTCCCAGTACCTAACGTAGTAGCAGATTGCAAATGAATGGACACTCCATTCCGGAGATTTATGATTGAATAATAAAATAAGGGGCTCAGAACTCACAGTTTAGAAGAAACGCAGTAAGCTTACCTTCGATAAATGTGATGAGAAAGACTCCTCTAGAAGAAGACTGTTCAAACACAGCATGTTTTTGGAATAATGTATCAGATTTGTTTCTTTGATAGGCAGATTTGACTTAGAAATTAAGTTCTGCGGCTCAAAATCCACAAAAATGCAATGCTGACTTACAAGTTTCTGCTGAAAGGATTTTTTTGAGGTAATGCCATAGAATTGTGAGTTATGTAACTAAACTGGCTCTATTTTTGGAATCAGCAGCTTGAATCCTGTAAAAAAACATGTTATATACTTTACAGATGGCTCAGCAGCACAATACAAAATTCGCAAGAATTTTGTTAATCCAACACACCACGAGGAAGATTTTGGTTGTACAGGCAAATGTAGCTCCCATGCAACTTCTCATGGTGAAGGACGTTGCGATAGAATAGAAGGGATTGTTGAAGGCGCAGCTGCCAAAGCAGACCTGCAAAATCCGTACGATAATCAAATCACTATTGCTCGAAAATTGTTTCAAGGGGATAAGTTGAATTTCAAAGATATTCATGTAGAGTTCTGCAGTAGTGAAGAATATAAAGCGGAAGAAAACTTATTGAGTTAACGGTTTAAGAATTCCATTTACGATTAATGGAACGCAGCAAATCCACGCTGTCATTCCAACTTCCAAGACAGAAGTAAAGCCTAAACACTTTTCTAATTCAGGAGACTTCAATGTTGCAACTGTTTCAAGAACCATTAAAGCAAGAACTCGTAAGCCGCACAAGATTGCTTGCACAACTTGAGAAGTCTGAAAATCTTCTGACTGTATACTAATAACTAAGCCGCAGTGCGGCCCGCCGTTGTAACATTCTTCGTCATGCAGGACGTTGCGTTTTAATTTTTTTCTCCCAAATTACTGGCTGCCCCACGATGAAATTTACATAGCTTGTAATGCACATGTAGACCTTCATTTGGCAAAAAAATCTAAAAATTGCAAATGCAGTATTTCCAAAAAGGCGATTTTTGTTTTTTAAGTTTGCAAAAAAAAGTCTAATTTTTTTTGAGTTTCTTCAGAAAGCACGTTCTATTCCAAAAAAATTTCAGAGCTTAAAGAGCTGAATCGGCTAACTTGAACCAAATATACGATGTTCTAAAAAAAAGGTACAAAAAATTTCAAAGTCCCATATCTTCGCCATTTTTTAGAATTTTTCAAAAATGTCTATTGTGGTTTTTCTTTACTGATTGTCAAGATGCGTGACAGCGTGAGATCGGCAGAAAGCTGGTTCGATAGCTTCAAGTATCATCTTACCACTAATTCAGGCGGAGCAAGAAGCCGTGCAAACTCCCGGTCCCATTTACAGAAAGAGGATAAGAGAGCTTACCGGAAGCCCCACTAAGTTAGGCGCGCACAAACTGATGACAAAGAGGCATCCAACCAAGTGGCAACTAATTTTTGTAAGATTATAACCTTGGAAGAAAAAAACTAAAAAATAATGAATGAAGTTCCATGCTTGAATGATATTGTATATTGTGCAACTAGGGATTTTCTGATTATTTTTTTTTGAGGAGTAGAGAACGCTTCAACGCACTGCGTTTGGGACTCAGCCTAAAAAACAGCAGTAGCAACTAACACCACCTCTTCTTCCTGCCAACTCATGTCTCGGAATCCGCTTTCTCATTACTTCAAGAACATGGGTTATAAGCGACCACTTCGTGCCTCGGCGTCCTCCCCATCAGCCTGCTTGGCTTCCGCTGCGAGTTCTTGAGGCTTCCTCCTGGGGTCCGCCTCTTGCTTTCTACGTCCTGTTGACTTTGAAATTTCCTGTCCTACTGTCACCGAAGTATTTCCTCAGGGCTTCCCTCACTTCGTCTTCATCCGTCGAAGTTTCTAAGTCAAGGATCTCCACGTCGATGCGGGGAAATAGCTCGTGCACGTTTCCCTTTTTCCCTACGAACTCTCTGATGTCAGAGGTCAGTTTTGCCCTGCCCTCTATCTCCCTTTCTAACTCGATGAGAATGTAACCGTTCCGGGTTTGCCTTACTTCCTTAATTTTGGCACCAATGGTGTCCGGCTTCATCATGCTCTTGAGGTTCCTAAGGACATCGGTGTAACTTGAAAACTCAACACTTCTGGCAGGTCACTTCTCCGTGGTTTTGCTCTTTGCCGCTGAGAACTTGGTTTCCTGGACCCGAGACTTGAGCTTCTTTGGCACCGGTCTAGATGCTGCGGTCTCCGTAGGACACGTGGTAGCCTCTCTTCCCGTGCAGGACCAATACCGCACCAAAATCGCCGTGGAGCGCTTCTGATAACCCAAAAGCGAGATCTATCTTCGCCATCATCTCCTACGCTTCATCTAGCTCATCCCTGATTTCTATGAACATATTCCTCTTTGTTGAGGAGAAGTTTCTTATTTTCGCTGTTATCGACTTCATCTCTATTATATGCCCCCTCTTCATATCGTAGTACTTATCATACGTTCCCTTCGCGATTGATATCTCCAACTCCCCCTCGTCCGGTTCCTCTATCTCCTCTATCACCTCCAACTATCCACCAAGCATCTTTTCGCTCATACTTTCATTTGCATTGTAATCTTCCATCTTGTATCCCACAAGTAACTAGGGAAATGTGCGGTTCACACGCGCAACGTTCCGCATGAGGGGGTAAGGTCTCAATACCATAGAAGGTGGCTTGATACCCTAGTGATACCGGATAGAACACCATGCAGCATTAGGTACGATCGGGCGTGACCGCGAGTAACGGGACGAGGGTAGCGGACAGTAGTCACTCTCGGCCGAGGTTCACACAAACGGGAGCGGTAAGTGGTGTTGACGGGCTCACACTACTAAGTGCATATAGACTTATCGATCTGTTTTCGTACGCTCCTTTCACCTCTTGTTTACTTTAATGCTGCAGCTGTTTTCTTCTGCCATCACGTGTTTGCAAACTGTCACTTCGGACTTTATAGTGAACCATACATCGAACATTTTCTTCCTTTTTTTTACGTGAGCAACACTTACCCTTTTTTTGTAAGCATGTCAACAGTAGAGAGTACCATCGCATTACAGGGGAGGATTTTTGAAACTATATGCAATGCTCCCTCAAATCTTCGGAAACTTGGTAAGGACAACATCACCAAGAATCAAGTTGTCGCACGTTTGGCTGGCCTCATGAAAAATTGAGACAAATTTTCCGCGAACCACGGTCAGCTGATGGTGGTACGAATGCAAAATAAGGATCTGCCTTATTTTCTTGAGGCTCATTTCACCGTTTATAAGGAGAAATACTTGGGTCGAAGTCCTTCGTGATGGACTATTTGGACAGGTTCAAAACTCTTGCCACAAGAAGAGAGATGCAAATAGCCCCTACCGTTATAAACAAGCAGAAAACTTTTCCTCGATTGGAACTACCTAAATTCTCGGTCGTGCATACAGAGTGGCCTAATTTCCGTGAATTGTTTGACTCAATGGTATGGAAAGATACGGATTTGCCTACTATTCAGAAACTCCATTATCTAAAAATGAGTGTAAGTGGTGAACCTGCCCAATTGATTGCTAGCATTCCGACCACTGAAAATAATTTCGAAAGGGCCTAGCAGACCTAAGTGAAGCGATATGACAACACTCAACTGTTGGTGAACAGCTATCTAGGAAAACTGTTTTCGCTGAAGTCAATGAGTCGCGAAAGCTCAACAGAACTTCACTCCTTACTAAATGACACCTGTGAGGTCATAGGTAACTTGACATCTTTGAATCGCCCCACAGATACGTGAGACGACCTGCTCGTCTATATGACAGCCCAACGGTTGGATGCCTGTACCAGGAAGGCATGGGAGGATCACTTAGGACCTACGAATACCCATCCTACATTCGATTCGCTCAATCAATTTCTGACAGGAAAGATCAGCACTTTGGGAGCCGTGGAGAACATGGCCTCTACTTCAACTGTTTCTTCTGATACTAAAGACAGTACTCGTATGCGAAAGTGTAAGAGAGGTGGTCAAACGACCCACGCTCACAATGCTGCTCTCAGAGAGTTATCTTGTTTGTTATGCGCAGGTAAGCACTCAATCATTTTTTTCCCACATTTTCGAAGCAAACATGTTAAGCAGAGGAAGGATTTGGTGCGTAAGCACACTCTGTGCTTTAACTGCCGGGGAAAGCACATGCTGCGCAGTTGTGATTCTGCGAAGCGGTGCCAGACCTGTAACGGAATGCATCATACGATGCTACACTCACCTTCCTAAGATAACAAATCACTACCTAGCTCCTCAGAAACTACTTCCCATCCAATTAATCCTACCAACTCCTCCACTTTGAATCCACTTAGCTCACCTTTTTCTTATTCTCTAATCAACTCGACAGATACTGCCAATCTTCACCACATTCAGCTATCAATGTGACTGAAGGGACCTGTCCTTCTGGCTACGGCTCTCGTCGACACTGAAGGTTTGGATGGAAGTTGCCATCGAACCAGAATACTTTTGGACCAGGGGGCTCAAGCATTTTTTATATCTGAGTCACTTGTCCAGAGATTGAGACTTACGAGGCAACCAGCTATCATCTCGGTGCTCAGTGTGGGCAATCAGAGAACAAGACCGACTAGAGGACTAATCCAAATAAAGGTTTGCTCTAGAACCAATTCTCAGACAACTTTCATGGTAAGAGCAATTATTTCATCTAGGCTCACTTCATATATACATTTGACGATCTCTAAACATAGTCTAGCAGAGGAAGAGTGTGAGCAGCCACTTACCTCCACTTTCTAACGTAGTCACGATGGTCGTTACATCGTTCGACTACCTTTAAAGGACCGCTTTATAAATCTAGGGGATTCAAGGGCGGCAGCTTATCGGACTTTTATCTAGATGGAAAGACGTTTCCGGCGGGACCCTGAACTACACAATAAATACTCTGGCGTTATCAATGACTACGCGGAGTTGGGAGAGATGGAACTCGTATCCAATCTAGAAGATCTTCAACCCAATAAAGGTTACTTTTTACCACACCATTGTGTGGTAAAAGAAAGCAGCTTGAGCACTAAGTTGCGAGTTGTCTTCGACGCCTCTCAACGCACAGATCAAGGGGTGTCCTTGAATTAAGTTCTGCATTCAGGGCCCAAGTTACAGACTGAACTGGCGGATGTCATCTTACGATGGAGGATGTATTCAGTCGTCTTCACCGCGGACATCGAGAAGATGTTTCGGCGAATTTGGATCCATCCACAGGATCAAACCTTTCAAAAAATTCTATGGAGAGAAAGGCTCAACCAGGAGGTTCGAGTCTACTATCTGAAAACCGTCACTTTCGGTTTTGCATCTTCGCCGTATATAGCAATACGTACTCTACTTCAATTAGCGGAGGATAAGGGCGATAATTACCCCCTCGCTACTGAAATTCTAAGAAAAGAGATATACGTCCATGAAGTACTCTCAGGGGCGGACGTCAGCACAGCTCAAGAAAAACGCAGACAGGTAGACCTGTTGCTGCAAGCAGGGGGCTTCACACTTTAAAAATGTGTGTCCAACGTGGAGGAGGTTTTACAGGATGTCCCCACTGAACATCGAGAGGAGGCTACTTCTTTTCTGCTCAACCAAGATCCATCTTTTTGTGCTCTTGGTACTTTATGGCAGCCATCTTCTGATTGCCTACGTTTTCAGATCGACTCATTATCGGAGATGAGTCGGACCACGAAACGAACGGTCTTCTCAGAGATAGCTCGCATATTCGATTCATTGGGGTGGTTAGCACCGATAATCGTCAAGGCTGAGGTGTTCATGCAGAGTCTGTGGGCTCTCAAGGTAGGTTGGGATGAACAACTTCCAGCTGAGTACGGGGATGCCTCGGAAAAGGCAATAGGAGCCGTGCTGTACCTTCGCGTAACACCATCTTCGAACCTAACTCGCGTGACTCTCGTGACGGCTCAGAAAAAAGGTAGCTCGTCTAAAGGAGACCTTGATTCCTAGACTCGAATTGTGTGCCGCTGTGTTGTTGGTGAGATTGGTATCTCATGTCCGAACAGTCTTGGGTCTCTCCGCTTCTACACCGATACATCTTTGATCCGATTCGGAGAACATTCTGGACTGGATTCGAGGGCACACTCTTCGATGGATGACCTATATTTCAAATAGGGTTTCAGAAATTTAACGTGTTCTGCCAGAGGCGGTTTGGCACCATGTTCCTGGAGTGGACAATCCTGCGGATTGTGCATCAAGAGGTCTCTCACCGATTCGATTAGAGCACCATTTTCTTTGGTGGCAGGGACCTGTTTGGTTGGCCAAACTCGAAATTTTTTGGCCAAGGTCTACTGAACCTATCGAACCTTCTGTTAATCGAGAGGAACGAGTCATAACACACTCTGCTCTAGTTGATCAGGAACCACCTTGGCGACTTCTGAGTCAATATTCTTCGCTTGCTTAGTTACTACGGATCACTGCTCTCTGTTTTTGTATGTTTTTATTTGATTTGTGATTTAAAAACTGTGTAATAAAATAAAATAGGCTACTATTCTCTCAAAGGTTCGCCACCTTACATTTTTATGGCTTAATGAGAATACTCTATAAACTTAACCAAACTCAGAGTACTAACATAAACAGTGAATTCAGCAATCACCCTCCAGAGAATAATTCGCTACGAGCGCTTCAGCACTTTTTGCCTTGTTTTCTAAATAAACATAAGAAATAATGAAATAACTTTGCAATTTTACGTTCACGATGTGATTGAACAATCAATTTTTTTAAATATTTCTAACACTTTAACAAAAATAGTATCAAACAGTTCTTTGAAAGAAGAATGAACATTTTTATTTCCGGATGATGAGTCGGATATAGTGGTCGGAAACTGGATACTAGTTGTAAACGACTGTATTCGAGAATTCACTGGGAGTACTGAATCGGGTACGATGAGGGGAAATGATGGGGACTGATTTCGAAAAAGGACTAATCAGATGCCTGCAATCTCAACTGAACGTCGGCCATTTTTGTGCTGGCGCTACTGGCAAACGAAGCTCGTGTAAAAGTACTGGCGATAGAGTATTCTCACTCGTGACGTCACGCACTCTCAGCGACCTTTGGGGGAATAACATTGCCCGTACACTCCTATAGTTTGCACGTGTTGTTGGAGTTTTTTTTAGAATTGTTTGTGTTTTTCCGAGTTTCAGAGTTAGTATTTCATAAAGTTGTTGGGAAACGTGAAGACCCGATACATCAAAAAATTCGAAAAAAAAAATCGGAAATTGTGATCCGTATGCTCTGTAAGATAGAGATTTTATTGAAAACGTGAGTGCAGCACCGTCGATCAGTTTTAAATTTTTATTCTTAGACCTAATTTTAGGACATAAGGATTGTAAATGAAATGTGCCTTATTATTGTACAGGAGCTTATATTTTAAAAATTAATTCTGTGAATTCGAAAATTTCCATTTCTTGAGACCCGGGGACCAACGCTTTTAGCGTTTTCGAGCATCGGGCGATTTATTGAATCTGATAGCTCAAATGCAGAAAATTTTTCATTCAAACACTGTAAAAAAATCAAAATTGCGATTCTAACACAACATTTAAAAATATTAAAAGTGTACCAATAACAAAATGCTATAATATTAATTAACGGATTAATTAAGAAGAAATACATTTTTCTCTCACTTCTCCAGTAAAATATGATATACAATATACTTGAGGGTCTTAACTTTTGAAATTATTTGTACAATTTGGACGTATTTATTCGACAAAATTGATATTCGTCAACCTACACGTAGAAAGAAGAATATTCTCTAACAGTAAGGGCTCTTGCAATTCTTTCTTTGTTAATGTAAGGGGAAAAAATTAGGCAGGGTATAAGGCTCTATGTGGGCGGAAACTGCGTAATTCCGCTGAGCTCACGCGCCTCTCTCGGCCCCTTGGACCCCCGCATCAACGAATGCGAGACCGGCGGCAAACCCTTTTCTCGGTCCCTTGGACCTCTCATCGACAAATGCTAGTCGGCTGAAATTCTCAGAAGGCGTAAATGGAGGGCACTTGAATAGAGGTTCCGGTGTCATTGCAAAATTAAACATTTTTATGTTTCGTATTTTATTTCTCATTAGGTACAAAGGACTCCCCTGCTGGCAATGTCAGCGGCAGCAGTCTTGTGGTCCCTCAACTGTATGAGGGGAAGTTGAGTAGTGGGGGTAAAGTAAGCAGGTAGACAGCGATCAAATGGGCACTGCCCCTGAGGATTTTAACTTCGAAGGTCAAAACGACTAAGGTTTTCTGGGGACCAGAATATACCACTTCAATATCACTGTTAGACAACGCCTTATATACCTATATATACAGTCTTTAGTTGATATTTATTTTCATGAGGGTACGGCCGTATATTGTCAGTAGGGCTAAAATAATAAGATCGCTTCGCAGCCATTCTCGAAAAAAAGAACTGCGACGCTCGTGTCTTCCAACTGGTCGAATAGCTCAGGCGATAGAACTCCGGATTTGAAACAATAAGTTGTGGTCTCTATTTTCGCTGCATTTATTCCCTTTATTTATATCTGAATATTTATTTTTATCATCATTACACGCATACCCCGGTAGTGTGCCGACCTCGGGTTTGGTTTTCGCACAGTAACGGGGGCTATTAAAATCTAGTTTCAACCGGATTGAGAGCGACGATTGAGTAAACACTCAGGACAGTATATACTATACCTGTATAGTCTCTGTACCCGGCACCT
>JAUMHM010000051.1:2512911-2534888 GCA_032362435.1 Melikaiella ostensackeni | reverse complement strand
AACGAAGCGGTCACCAGGGACGACCTCTCGCTGCCCGCAAACTCTGGGTCGGTGGGATCGTTCCGGACCTATATAAACGTCCGTCGACCGTTGGGTGTCTCTGCACTTACGAGGCACCTCTCAGTCCGTACGGTACAACCAACCTTGCACGCCCCGACCGGGGCCACTCCTCCCCCCCCCTACCCCCGTATGGACGACCAAAACGCTTGGCAGCGGTTCATCCGGGGTAATTCTCAGCGGGTGTATCTGCCACCCCCTACGAGCCGCCGCACCCCCCACAGGGAATGCGTTAACTAGACGCCTGGCTCAAAGACCGACAGGAGAAAGCCGTACCTTCTACCTCGACTCCTAGCACCCCTCACCCCAAGGAGATTTCGGACACACCCCGCTACTCAAGCTACTCACTCCTCTAATAACCCACGGGGTTGATAACAAATGATATAAATTCAAATATCAACCATAGACTTAGCGCTATACTTGTCCGGGCTTGTCTTATGGAAAATTCTGTAACATTAGTCAGTGCCACTAACAAATAATTATGCAAACTTCAAACATTCATTATCATTCGATAACAGTCAACGATTTTAATCTATTTTGTGAAACTATTTTGAGGCTATTGAAAAGAATGATATCAATGCAAATCAGTAGACATGAATAAAATTATTCAAAAACCAAGAGGATCATGAAACAGGGTGTAAGTAGGACGAAGTGAAAATTCTCAAATGGATCAAATTATTTAAGCCGAGCAAAAAAAACATAGGGGCTTGGCGATCCGGAAGAAGTGCGAAAAAAGCTCTCTATGGGCCAAAGTATTATGTTGAATATTTGTAAGGAAAGTTATTTGTGCTGTCCTCTCTTAAATCAAATTAGTGACATTTCACTAATCACTAGTGAAATTATGCTGATTAAGTTAGAGAAAGAGTGAGCTAATATATATTAGTAGAAAATTACTAATTGGATTATTCGAAATGTTTAGTAATTCAATCGCCGCAAGCTGTTAATATATTGGAAAAGATATATTAATTGATTCGCAATCTTGTAAAAGTACTCGAGGTCATTGAAAATCCTGTATAATTCTTTGAAATACTTAGAAATCACTTCAAATTAATTTCAATTAATATATAACACTAGTTTGCACGAAAAATGTACCAGGAAAAAATGAAGGTTTAGACTAATTGTGAGTCGCTAAAAGAGAAAATGACATTCTTTCATTTCTCCAAAGAAGATTTTTCGACATATTTGCAAAAAACTTGTTCTTGGCACTTTTTCTAGTTACTGAAATAAATCTTGATAACGGTTGATTCAATTAACATGAACCTTGTTTCGTTCGAAGGATATATGTACTTCCACTTTCCGACTGCATATCCTCTGTGTCAATCGGATTAAATTTTTTCAGTTATACAGGCGATGAAAGCAAAAAATAAGTGGATTTCCCGACCATATTTCAAAATCGCTCACTTTCAATTTTTCCAAATCTTACCGCCTATAACCCAATGAATTTTAATCCGATGATGATCCGAATGATATACAGTTCATATAAATTGGATCAATCGTTTTCGAGATTTTTGCCAGTAATTGAAAAAAGATCCACAAAAGACCTTTTTTGCAAATATCTCGGAAGCGCTTCTTTGGAAAAGTAAATGAGTGTTATTTTTTCATTAGTCTTTCATTAGTCTCGAAAATACTTTTTCTTTCAAAAGCACTCGATGAAGCAAAAATTTGTAAACTAGTAATTACATTGAATCCCATGAAACTATTTAAAATTCTGCCGGATGTCCTGAAATCCTTGGAAAATTTTCTAAATTCATGTAATTCTTTCGAAATCTCGTAAGGGCATTAGATACTTTCTCGTATGGTAAATTGGGTTCATTTCCCGCGAGTTTTTGTCCACAAAAATTAAAATTTTTATAAACTGAATTCGGAGAAGCTATGGAATAGTATAACGAACGTCCCCGAACTTTTTTTTAGGGGGATAAAATAAAAAAAAATTATTCTGTTAAATATTATTTTTTGCACGTGCACTATTTTGAGGTTAGGATCAATTTTTCGCCACATACAAATTATTTATGAAATAAACTTTCATGATTTTCTACAAACAAGGTTAGTTCCGGGACATTAGTTCCTATGTTTTTTTTGCTTGTCTCAAGTTTTTGGCCAAAAATATTGTGTAGTTTAGAAGTAAAGCTGTAACACACATAACCTCAAAATACACACACTTCGATCAAATTTATCAAAATTGAATTTTTTCTAATTATCCCACAAAAGAAGAGCTCAGGAACGTCCGTTAGCATATTCTCTTTCATTCCTCAAATTTTTAAGACTACATCTTTTCTATTGTGGGAGAAAAACCGGGGGAACCTAATACTGCGCTAAAATCGATAATTTTTTGAGTATCACATGCCCTTAAATCAATTCAAATCCATTGCAATCTTCTGATATCTCATGAAACCCCGTGATACAAAAAATTGATGGGAAGGTTTAAATTTAATTTTTGACCATGGTCAAAAGTTATTAATCACGCATACTCAAAACCCGCTGTGAAACTGACGAGGACAACAAAATCTGATCCCAAAAGAATAAACTTGAATGGTGTCTTTTTCACCTGTTTTCGACTTTTTTCTATTTTTAGTTAAAAGAAGAAAATGGATTTTGCCCTTAAATAATCGGTTTTGATCGAATTTTTTTCAATGCAGTCTTTCCCAAGTTTAGGTTACGGCAATCTTCAGATTTTTACTTAAAATAGCTCATTTTGTGTTTCGAGAAATACACTAGGATTTTATAAAATTCGAGTTTACAGTTTATTCTGTATTTATTGATATTAGCATCCAGATAATGATACCAGAAGTCGTTTATATGAACAAAGAGCTCTTCTTTTGATACACATCATTTTATAAATCGATGAATTCGGTTATTTATTTTGGGAGGAATCATAACTTTAAACTACTTCGTTTTTTTTGTTAGAAATTGATCGTGGTACCTAAAAATAACAAATAAGTGACGAAATAAATTAAATAACGAATCTTAGACTTTAAGTGTGAAATACCTTCAGAAACAAGTAATGAATCAAAAGTGTTTGAAAAATTGCTCTGGATCCTCATTTATTCAGTTTTATCGTGACATTTTCAGACGATTCGATCAAATATTGCAGGTAACAGATCGACTGAAATGCTGAACATACCTTTTTCATGTTTTCTGAATCTGCTGTGTCCAGTTTCTGGAGAATGAACAATGTGGATGCACAGAAGTTATTTCTAAGGAAGTTTTTATTGATTTCAAAAAGTTTCATGCCAAGTTCATCAATAGTTCTGAGACAAGATATTTGCGGTTTTTACTTGGTGGCGACTCACTACCGCGAATCTTGATAAGAATGCTTCAATTTTTGAAAACTTGTTTATTAAACGAAGTTTGTAAGCGTTTAATTTTCAATGCTTCAAGTCTAAAGTCATTAATTTTGAATGTTTCCAATTAGAAAGCATATCATTTTCAACGTTTTTTAAATAATTACACCTTAGAGGTTCACAATATTTCAAATCCTTCAATTTTGAACGGGAAAATGAGAGTGATTTTTTTTCGGAACAGAAATCACACTTTTAGGAAAAAAATCTATCCAATCACTTTCAATATTACATGATGCTACATAATACGAGTATGATACCTTTTAATAATATACAGCATTTTCAGAATTTCTGTGATTTCAATACAAGGTTTTAGTTATGAATGCAGAATTCTAAAACAGTTTAATCTTTGAGACCTTGAAAGTACAATTTTTCCTTCGCTTCGAAAGCTTAAATACAAAAATATTTGGCTTGCAATTTTTCAATTCTCAGCAGTTCCCAATTTCAGATCTCACGACGTTCTACAATTCTGAATGTCTTATTTTGAAATAGTATTCAATTCTAAAATAGATAATATTCATTGATAATTTATAAAGTCAAAATTTTGTCGTTGAGACACATATTTAACAGGGGGGGGGGGTGGTTAAAATCAACATTTTATTATATATTCGTAAAAATAAGACTTCATTAGGTCTTGAGCGGATAATATCCTCTTCTACAAATTATGACTCCTTTAATATCAATAAAAAAATATTGTCCTCACGAATTTGAAATCCTGCCAATTCGATAACAGTTTCAAATCCGAATATCAAAAATGTCATGTCAATTCCACTATAAAATCGTTCAAAATTGCAAAACTTTATATTAAAAGCCTTGATAGTCGATTTCATATTTAATAATTTTAATTTAAATATTCTGAACTGAAAATTGAGAACTGATAATGTTCCAAAATATTGAATGTTTCAAATTCAACTTGAAACGAATTTCAATTGAAAGGCTCAAAACCGTGATATTTCAGAAATTGGAATCATAGCGATCTGGTTTTGTATTTTTTTCCCTTTTTGAGTTTCAATGTAATATCTTAATTATCTGGTTTTCAGTTAAAAATTTTGAAAAATGAATCATTTGAAATTGACAAGTATTCGATTAAAACATTGCAAGAATCAATAATAATTCTGAACGAAGTGTTAGAAATTAAACTATTTGAAATTAAGAAGTTGAAAATTGTCTCATTTACAATTAAAATAGATAAGAATGACACTATCTGAAATTGTTACTTCAGTAATTGAATAATTTCTTCAATTTTGAATGGATACAATTTAAGAATTCTGAATTTTCACGTTGAACCCTGTATATTCAATTTTTCCCTGTCATAGGTTTTAATTTTGCAATAAAAATTGAAATAGTTGGATTATGAAAAGTATAATTAACAATCTAAAAATTATTAATTTTTCAACGATTTGAATTTACTTTAAATAATTGGAATTTTGTAGGGTTTCAATACAAAAACACTTTCAATATCACAATCTTTGGTGATCAAAAAATTTTTTAGTTTTGAATGATGTTCGACTTCGTTTTATTTTCAACGTTTCATAATAGAAATTCTTTCATTTTTCATGTTTTCCGTTCAAAATTACTTTATTCTGAACGTTTTTTTCCATAATATTTCCATTTCAAAAACAGTTTTGAAAAAATGTAATTTTCTTATGTAATACCAATTCAAAATTCTAGAATTTCAATTCGTAAGATTTAAGTCGCTTTAAATTGAAAATTATTCATATACAAAAGTTTGAAATTTTCAATTAATCAATTTTGAACGCTTTCAATAGAAACAATAAACTTTCAATTCCTCTAAATTTCAAATGATCCATTGCCCAAAATTCTAATCTGAAGTTGTTCAATTTTAAACGTTTTGCAATGACCTGTTTTCGAAATTCAAATCTGAAATCATCCAATGTTGAGATTCTCCTCTTCAAAATAAATTTGTTTGATTTTGGATGCTTTTACTTAGAACTAATAAGAGTTGAATTCCTCCTCATTCCATTTGAAAAATATTCTCCTTTTCCAAAATTTTACCCAATCTTAAATTGTTTCATTTGAAACATTTTAATTCGAAATCGTTCAATGCATATATTTTTCACTTCAAACTCTTGACATTAGAAATTATGAATTATTATTTATTGTTTCAAATTTTTTCAAATCTTCTTATGTGGGAAAATTTTGTTGAATAATATAAGCCCATTTTTTACCACGAATGCATTAAGAGTGAAAAACGTAAGCCTTCTTTCCAGAAAAAAAAGAACACTTAGTATGAAAGAAGTATAATTTGTTGTTGAACCAAATTTTAGAAGGTCACGTGTTTATTTGTTCAAAGAGCGCTGGTGATTATTGAATAGGTTATGGAAAACTCTATCGAACCTGCAGAGGGAAGAGAACGTTAATTGGTATTAACAGTTAAGTTTCACCAAAAGAGATGGTAGTTGACAAGTAGCGGGATTTTCATTTCTAATTTTACATTATATAAGTTCGATAAATTCATGAAAAAACAGGTATATGTATTTATTTTAATATGCTCATAAAAAAATTTTAAATGAAATTGACTCACCTGCACATTAAAATGATGTCAAAAAAAGCTATAAATATAATCTAAAGGCATTACTGAATATTTTTCCGTATTGGAAAAAAATTCTCGAATAATAGGTTTATTGCTTTGATGACATCGTGTTTATGTACAGACTAGCATTTTATATTAACAAACTCGAATACAATATCGTCATTCAAACTCCTCTTGAACTATAATCAGAAATCGGATCAGAAAATTGTTATCAATTTTACCAATTTGAAACCTGTTCTCAAAACGCCTGTGATTTTAAGGATAACAATCTCACATCGACATTCGCGATTGAGTTATTAGTTTAAAAAATAAGATGACGCGGGCAAATAATAAAAAAGTAACAAAGAGATGTTTATTTTATTTTTGATAAGTTTTCACATTAATCACATGTTGCAACGAATATTTAAAGAAAAAACATTTTCAACACTCATCAAAAGCTGCGTTCAAATTTCTGGTTCTATCAGAGAAGTGCTTTTAGTAGTTTTTGAACTTTTTTAAAAACTTAGCACTTTTACAATTTGTGAATCTTGCTAACATCCACGAAAAATTTCGACCGAAACTTCTTAATAAATGATGGAAAGATAGTGCTTGCTACTTTTTTGTATTCTAAGAATCAAATACCTCTCATAATTTCCTTCGAATTGAGAATTGCTAGTAAGATCATATACAAGTCATGTTGTCATCCACCGCAAAAACTGTTAGAAAAATCATGTTTTCTACTTTGAAATACTCTTCATTCTCTATTAGATTAACCTTGTTAAAGAACGTGACCTTCATTTTGGAACCCTAATAAAATATCACAAATGCTGCTGAATCGTTTTGTCAAATCCGTCGGAAGCAAGCATGGCTAAAACACTTAAATAACCAAACAGAGACTAGAAAATTTCACAATTTTTGGACTTCTAAAAATAATGATTGAAGAAAGATTTCCATTCCCAGGAAATTGTTTCACATTTTGGTTTTAATTTGTCTCCAAAATTTAGTGGATATACATAACAAGCAAAATATGGAAGAAATTTTTCGAAATATTTCAGAATATTTCTTAGGATTTCAAAGTATTTAAAGATATTTCAGAATATTTCAACGGTTTCTATGGGACTCCAGTACATCTTATAAGATTTCCAACTAAATTTTCCGAGAAATTTGTCCACTTGCTAAGTTATATTCGCAAAGTACAACTCAAATACTGCTCATAATTTAGACTGTAGAGATTATTTCTCAGAAATTCGTTAATCTTTGGTTTTCAAATATGTAAAGCCTAATTGCACAAGGAAGGCAATTATTGGTTCTGTTGCAGTGCAAAAGTCCTGAATAGCTATATAAGAAATATAAATTTAAAATTCTTGAAATTCATTATACTTTTGCAAACGCGCTTTCATAAATTACAGGTATTGATAATTACTTTGGTTTTATTTCCTGTAATTTTTTTGCTGTAAGTAGTGGTGAATTGAAAATGCAAAAGTTATAAGTACTCAATCGTTAGTAAAAATAATTTCTCGAATCTCATTTTATGATGCGTCTGAAACTGCATGCAAACTTATGAAAAACCTTATGCAAAATGGTTCAAGTCATGAAGCCTGAAAGGATTTCAGAATGCCACCTTAATTCTGCTCTTATTAAATTGATTAAATGATTCAATTTAATGACAATGTAACGCTTTCTAAAATTTTTTTAAAACTCTTGTGTATTTCTGCTAATCTCTCACTTGTCGAAATACTCACATCACTCCTCCCTCCAATTCTTAAAGAAAAAAAAAAGCATTCCATGATTTTTGTACGGCCCGCATTGAGAGTGTTACGGAAAACGTGATTTATATACATAAAAAAAAGAAAACATGTACCATGTTCTTCTCCAAACATTTTCAATTTGTGTATATAGGTTTATGGCTACACTTCAAAAATTGAATAAGGTTTATGAATTTACAATATTTTGCGTGTACAGGGTTTTACAAAAATATTTTTTATTTGGTAAAGTAAATGGTGTCGTTGGATACCGTTTTTTTAGTCGCGCGCCGTAGCTCACGCTTTCCGCTTAGCCAGATTTTGAGGGTTGGAAAAATATACTATAATAATAGGAAATTTCAGAGCTGTTTGAAAGCCTTTTATAAGCCCTTTATTTCGAAGAAATCCCGAGATCGATCAAGGGAACAGTTTTGAAGTTACGGGTATGGCGGAGCTAGCTTCGTGTGAACTCAGCGCGCAAGCTATCTCTCATTCAAAATTGCAGAGCCAAAAATTTGGGTCTTATGGTTCTTTCCAGCCATTTATGAGCCTTTAATTTTTTATAGCAATGGAACAGCACCCAAAAAAGCTTGAAGATGATAATTTAATTTGACGAAGCGTCTCTTCATTCTAAAATTTTTGATGAATATACAAATGCTTCTCAGAGGTTTGGCTAGTCGTCTTGAACTTTCGGGATGACTATTTCATCTCCATTTCCATGATATTTAATAAATGAAATTAATGTCAGAATTCATTATTGCGTGAAAAATGTGATGTATGAACGTTTTCGGTGCAAAGTAGAATACTTAACAGCTTTAGGTCTTAAAATTGCAAGAAATTGATAACATTGTTTTTACAAAATTCCAAATCTCTACATATGTCGTGAGTTTGATAATTTTGAGAATCGCTGCTTGGGAGTTCTGCGAGTACATTCAATAAAATCAAGTAAACAATACAAATTATGTATCTCTGAAAAAATAATGCGAATAAGAAAATATTTGTATACTCTTCCAGCGTTTTCTGAAAATAATTATTATATTCTTATTATAGAAGCGTTTACGGTTTCGACATACGACGTTTTGAAAATGTAAGAAATTTATGAAATCTTTTTTTAAAAAATTCCCAACCTCTGCAGAAGCCATGACTTTGACTATTTTTAGGAATGCTGCGTGGAGTACTGTGAATGTTTTCATTATAATGTAGTATACAATGAAAATATAAATGTCTTTAAATAATGTATGTGAACTAGAATATAATTCCTAATCTCTCCGGCGTTTCTAAGAATTTTTATTAATAGTTTTATTATATTTACATCATAGATACATATAAGGCGTCAACATACAAAGCTTCAAATATATCAAAAAATTATGAACTTGTTTTTAAGAAATTCCCAGTCCCTACCGACGAGGGCAGCAAAATTTTATCAGGAAGGAATGAACTTGGCCGCTGTTGTTTTCAAACTGTTTTCGACTTCTTTTTTCTTTTCTTGGTTGAAAGATGAAAATGGATTTTGTGATTGACTTATAGGTTTCAATTGAGTTTTTTCAAGGCAGTTTTTCGCAGATATAGATTATGAGAATTTTCAGATTTTAATTCACAATAGCTCCTTTTTCCGTTAAGAAATACTCCGTATTTTCATAGAATTCAAGTTCGCAGTTTATTTCGCATTTGCTGATATTAAGTTCCAGTTAATGATGATAAAAGCAGTTTGTTTAAAAAAGAGCTCTTCCTTTTTAATCACATAATCTTATCAATCGATGGATTCGGTTATTTATTTTGCGATAAATTATGACTTCAAACTACGTTTTTCTATTATAGATTGGCCGTGGCTGCGTGCAAATAAATAGCTGATGATATAACTGGAATAACGAATTTTGGACCTGAAATGTGAAATTTCTCTAGAAATAAGTGATGAATCAAAATTTCTTGGAGAATTGCCCTGGAGCTTCACATAATGAATTCATCCTGAGAATTTTAGATGAATCGGCTGAATTTCGCAGGCTACAGGTCGACTGAAATGCTAAAAATGAATTTTTTTATTGATTTCAGGAGGTTTCATACAAATCGATGAAGAATTGACCGAGACACACATAAATGGGACTAAGTGCATAGATATTCCGAGAAAAGATATTCGCGGTTTTTAATTGGCGGCGACTCACTACCGAGAATTTTTATAGGAATGCTTTAATTTCAAACTCGTTCTTAAACGAATTTTGAAAGTGTTTAATTTTCAATGCTTCGCGTTCGATTCATTAATTTTGAAAGCTCCCAGCTTCTTCAATTTTGTATCTTGATTAAGAACGAGTATTTTAAAATTTAAGTCAATATTAGCTGAAGCAATGAAGAATAATCAAAGTTTTAATTTTATTTATTAGTCATTCCAAAAATGATATATTTCAAATTTCGTGTGTACTCAATTTTAAGGCTGATGCGATAGTTACTTATTTCTTAACGGAGTGATTATTTTCGTCCGACAAAGCTGACGAAATAGAAGGAGTACCTCATTTCGCCAGTTGATAAATATAAAAGTACAATAGATTATAGTAAACAAATCATTCATTTATAATTATTATAAGTGCACGTGAGAAACATGTTATACGAGTTAACCTCAAAATCTCAGAGATATCTGAGCCGACACAGTTAAAACCGGTAAATCGTTTGTAGTGGTTTTTAATGTTTGGTATTCAAAATTGCAACTGCCATTGAATTTTCAAAAAAAACGCCAGCACACCACATCTTAACAGTTTTTTTCATTTTCTTCTACGAATTTATTTGCAATCGTTTGATGGAATTTGGTCGTCTATCCTTCAAGTTTGATCATTGAAAATAGTCCCTAGTGGACTGGAAGTACTTGGTAAACGTAGTGGTCATGGAATAAAGTGCCTCAAGGACATGTGACGGTCTGGCACGTGATTAATTTCTTATCACATACTATGTTCGGCAGCTCAATTTATGATGAAAGAGATGAACATATTGCGCTAAAATTTTAAGAAACGAATCAAAATATATGAGGGCACGTTCGTTTGTCTCATTGTAGTTTATATTTTCTCCGAATAATGCAATTTTATTCATTTTATTTTAGCTAAGGCCCTAAAGCCCTGCTCTCAGGTACATTCTAAATTTAAAAAATTGAGTAGGCTTCTCAGCTTAACAATTAATGATAGTGCATTATTTAAACAGAATAAAAACTCAAATAAGCCAGACAGACGTGCCTTCATATATTTCGAACCATTTCCAAAAGTTTTAACTAAATATATACGTTTTTTAAAATTCAAATTAGCTGAATATAAACCATGTAATTGGTACCGTGACACTCGAAAACTTCTCTTTAAACTAACCACATACTCACCTTTTTCTAATATTACAATAAAATGAATAGGAGGTGCGAATTAAACATTTAAATTGTTGCAATTACGTTCTAAGTTGAAATTACCGTTCGCTGGTGGTGGAGTAAATACAATAATTTCATTTTTCAGCATGAAAATTAAAAAGACAAAATATCTGTCATGGAAGTCTGCTGAAGGGGACTTCAATCGCATCGCTTAATAGCTTTTTGCGCGCGAAGTTTGAAGAAAAATTAAAAATTGTGAAATGCAAATGTGTCAAGTAGATAAATGTATTAAATAATAACCAAATTAATGTTATTTTCAAAATTCAATAATATTGTATTATAAATAAATAAAGTTTATATTAAATGTAATATGAAACTGAATATAATAACTTATAGCGAAAAGTATGACACGCTTAGTCTGAATGAGTTTCCGCAAGCCTAATCCAGCTGATCAAGAACGAGAAGTCAAGAAAGTTACTAAAAGATAAGTCATAATTTTCCGTGACATATCACCATAGGTCAAAAAATTTGCGGCACACTTTTTAATATTTCTTAAATATATTTTTTACGCGAAATTAAAATTGATTAAATATCTTGTTATGACGAAAAGTAACGACGAGATAAACCGATTGACACATTATATTTGAAAGGCTTGTGTGACCAACTGTATCATTAATAATTAACACCGAATCTGGTCCTAACTATAAAATATCAGATAAAATAATTATTACCAATTATGTTACGTAATTTTATAATTGACATTGGCTTTTGAAATAAAATAGAATAGATACGATAATGATGTGCTATTTTTTATAGTAATTAATACCAGGTTATACTTATTTTAATATGTTATTTATATTTAATTCATATAATTATCATATATATATTTTCTTATTTGTTCATTTATTCATTCCCATTATCATCATAATTTCAATTATATCTTTATTAGTAATTTTAGTAGTTGCAGTTCATCTCATTCAAAAATGAATCATGTTTGATGATGAAATTCCGGGAACTAGAAGACGATTTCTAAATGACTGGTAGAGACAATTTCGAAAACTTTCAATCCGTATTGTAAATTTTTTTTTTCTTCAAGAAGTCTATGACTTTTTAGGTTTTCACCTCCAAATGTTACTATATGATTTCCGAACATCTTCGAATGGTTTTCGAATGATTCCGTATGAAAAATATCATTTTTTTAGAATGCAATGCTATCTTACAAAAGCTGCTTTTTAAAGATTACTTAATAACATAATTTTTTTTGCCACCTTCCATAAAAAAAAAAAATCACGTTGCACACAGTTAAAATAAATACTTGAAGTTATATTCGACTTAGTATCAGATTTCATTTGAATTAAAAACGCAACTAAATGTAAGTACACTAACTACCTTAAGTAGAGCATTAACTTCCTCTCAATAAGAAATATGCACTTCTCCGACTGAAATAAGATATGATATGCACCTAACTTTCGAAATACAGTTCTAAAAGTGATTTGAAGGAAACCTGAAGTAACATGTAAGGTTTTAGTTATCTAAAATTCAGAAGTACACCTTATTGAATTTCAAGCTGGCTCTGCCTTGAACGTCCTGGGACGTGCGAACGACACCATATTGCTGTGGTCTTGGTATTCTGCTTCGTTTCTGCACAAGCTATGCTTTGTTGTGAGTCTTCAAAATTCTTGAAAGCTCGCGAATTTTTGCGTATCTCAAATTATATTCAGTTCAAACAATCGTCGTGAACTGTGAATTTACTGTTTGTACACAGAGAAAACTAGGGTTCCTACTAAAATCAGTTTTTGATTTCCAGGGCGCTGCAACAAAAAGAAACCCATCTTGCTGAAAAAGAACTCAAAACATGAATTCGTTCCAAAGAAGACTTCAGTTTGACCTAAAAAGGTCAAATATATTTATGTTTGTTCATGTGTTTGCCAAAGGAACCTTCTGGCTTTCTACGGTTTTTATTGGAGTTCAAGTTCTAAAAGATACTAACTTCTATGTTAGTCGCAACGTAAGCGAACACTTCTCTATAGACGTTATAGCTGCATTCTCATGCTCATATGTTTACAGTGTTTTCCTAGATTATTCATTGTTCTTTGTCAAGTTGTTATCGAAAAGTATGATTCTATAGTGGTGTTTACGGATCATCAAAAATTACCTTTTCGCCAGTAAAACCGCGATATCATTCCAGTCGCCATAATTTTCTGACAATGAAGAGGAACTGCGAAAATGGAATTATGAATTTGAGCCTGCAGAAATCACTTCAAGCAAAGAGAGCAAAGTTCAGCTTCGGATAGAAAAAAAATGACACTGCAGCTGTATACACATTGTTTGACGGCTGTCTACAGTGTTAAAAATGTTATGGATTTTAATACACGTTCATAAATAAAGTGTATTTGAAAATTGATACATTTGTAAATTGAAATAAACTTAATACACATTTAAATTAAACTCATTCACTATGTACACCGAAATTAATATATTTGTGTATGAAAACTGAAATATTACTCATGTGTATTAAACCTAAGCGCTAGCGCATGCGTCGCGCAACGCTGACGACCCTAACATGTCAGCTGATGCCAGCCACCAACCAAGCATCGCGCCTGGTCACGTCGCAATTAAATATTAATACTGACTAAATAGAAATGATAAAGAGAAAAGTGAGTTGCCAGTCGCCCGTTTGAGTGGAGAGGTAAGTTAATTTGGTTCAGTTAATCAATTCAGTTAGTCCTCCACAAGGCGTGTGATTCTGTGATGAAGAAACCAGCCTTATCACCGAAAAATCGATTTTCAGGTTTCCATTGATTCTGAATAATCAAGATTTCCCCTTATCAAATAAAAACGTTTCCATTGCTTCACGATCAAAAGAGAATTTTTTGGAGTTTGAAGTTGTAGGTGATTCTATTTGCATTACGCTCGACTCTTGCACCAACCCTCTCTCGCGTCGTGTATGCGTTAGTACTAGGGCCCCTTTGCTACTTATTATACTACTACTCATTACTACTGCTACTTGTTCATCTTCCTTTGACTTTGATCCGATTTTTCTCGTAAACTCATTTTCGGTCGTAAGATGGTTCCTTCGTATCACGTCACATATAGATAATCTAAGGAATATACATTCAAATAAGATAAATAATGCATATTTTTTAGGTTATCTATATTCTGTTGTATCCTTTTCAGAAGTGCATACCTTGAAATGGACTCCGACCTGAGTTGAAACTTATTGGCGAATAAAATATATAACATCAAAAAATCGGGAAGGCCTATAGTTTCTTAAAATTTAACGAATCGGAAAATAAATTGAAACATAAAATATTAATATCGCTGGAACTATATGCTGATGTGTTCTTGGTGGGATACTATATACAGTATAAATATAAATGTAATGTGACCGGGTCGAAGTGTTCTTAGGAAGCAGAAAATGTTCCATTGTCGGTTCTGCTCGTACAATACAAAGTTTTTCAAAGTAGATGCTCATTTAAAAATATACTTAATGTGAGTACATGGCATTTCTTCTGCACAGCATAAACAAAGAGTCGCCCCCTGTACTGCGATTCATGAAGGAAAGTACATTTGTACAGTAGAAATTTGAAAAAAAGAATTAGATTCTCATAAGCAACTCATAAAGCATTTGAAGATACACATTCATAATCGAGATGAAATAACATGCCTGTATCGTCGTTGTGATCGAAAATATACCAATTTACACTCTTTCACCGGACACTTGTCAAAAAAGCACGAAAAATCTATTTTAGTTCATTCTGACGTCACGTTTCAAAATGAAGCATCTAGGAACAATGATCTTGATTCTAAGAATTGTCAACATAATAAAGGGGAAGCGTTTGACATGGATGTTGATAAAGGTTTCAATATAAACAAAGAAAAAAAATTGTGGAACGATAGAGGCTGAGAATAATAAAACTGAGAATAAAAATGTTCTCCTCCACAATATAGCTCAACTATTCTTAAAACTCGAATGCCATTTTTTTACCAGCTTCTGCTGTGCAATATATTGTAACTGAAATGTGTAATGTTCTCTGTGAATCACTAGATATTTTGAAGGAATGATTAGAGGAAGAACTAATAGCAGAAGGTACCTTGCCTGATCGTGTCGAAAACATTTCAGCATCAATCTTTGGTAATGATGCATTCATACAAAGTACCAATAAATTGAAATCAAATTTTAAACGAAAAAAATTTCATAAAACAAATTTCGATTATGTGGAACCTGAATCGCTCTTACTTACTGACAAACATGGGGAAAATGCTGAATATTTTCAATGTGTGCCCATTTTAAAAACTGTAGATCACTTTTTTCGAGACAAGTCTGTTCAGGAAGAAATTTTGAAATATCTCAACCCTCGAGGTTTCGTAGAGAACTTCAGTACTTCATGATATTTTTGCAGATACTGTCATGTAACAGGAGGAGAGTTTTTTCTGAAGGTGGATATTATAAAGGTTTAAGCGAAGAACTCTAGAATCGTATAATGGATCTCTGAGTAACATTAGTCATATGACGCAAAACTGCTCGTAGATCAGCTAATTCAAGAGAGGTGGTTTTTATTGCAGCAAATTGATAAACGGATTGATTCTTTTCAATATTCTTCAGAAGATAGGAAAGACAATCCTACCACAATACCGACTGAAAGCAATCGACTTGCTGGAGAAGCTTGGCAAATTTTTAATTCTTTAAGACTTTTTCCTCTTCTAATTAAGGATACAATTCAAGATATCCACAACGGAGCATGGCTTCGTGTGCTTCTTCTCATGGAAATTGTGGAAATAATTTGTGCACCAGAAATTCATACATCTTGTGTATTGTACCTAAATAGAATAATTTTCGAATACTTATCCGTAAGAATAAAATTATTTCCATCAGCTCAACTGCGTCCAAAACATCCACTACCTTTCACATTACGCTTTTTCAATTCCAAAATTCGGGCCTCTAATTAAAGTTTGGACAATGCGATTCGAAAGTAAACACACTTTTTTTAAGCGAACGATAAGGTACCTCCAAAATTTTATTAACGTACTTAAGTCTTTGGCTGAAAAGCACAAGCTGTATACAAGTTTTTTTCGATAAGGTGCAGACATTAGAAATGACATTGAAATTAATTAGACTAATACTTTTAACATTAATATCTATGATTAAAAGCTCCAAGCTGCAATTAGGCGAGCTCATTCGTTAGAAAACGTTGAGGAATGTAATGCTGTCATTATTAAAGGTACCACTTACAAAAAAAGATGCTTCTTGGTGTTTCAACAAATCTGGTGTCAATATAACGTTACAGTGGGCAAGATATGCATCCTTTTTTGCGATAAGGTAAAGGTTTATGCGTTATTCGAAATAATTGACTTTTCTTTCGTACCATATCTGAGAGTTTATGTTGGTTCCCAGTAGTATAAAAGAGACGGAGGAAAGAGAGAGCGTGAGGATGGTATTGGTTGACTCCTTCTTTTTTCTCCCTCTTTTTTTCTTCCTGATGTATACATTTATTGTACATGTGTCTCTAATAAGACGAAAAAACAGGTTGTCTAAAATTCTTTTTTCAAATTGTGAACTTTTTGGGTGTTCTTCTTCAGCGCAAAAAAAATTCATAAGTAAATAGATATTATTTTGATCTTTAAGAAAAATTTTTTGCATTTTTTTCAGGATGACATTGCAGATGAGGACACAGCAAAAAATGCTGTCTCCATCTACCCATGCCTTATAATACGAGGTACATTCAATTTTGACACTCTCAAAACATTCTATAATAATTTTTTATTTTTCATGCCTGCTTTTTTATAGGAAAATCATTGTATGATGAAGATGCTACATGAACAGTTGTGCTAGAAAATAATACTTTGATGTTCTGTACATCTATATTAGAAAGATTCTTGATCACATTCATTTCTTATTATGTGTATGGATATGAGTATCCTAAGGAAATAGAATCTACTTTGAAATTCATACAGAGGTAACAGACATATGCCTTCTGACCCAATTCTCCTATTCAAGGATTAAATTCAAAACAAACTGAAGTACAGTCTTTTTTTCGAGAAATAGATCTATGACTTTCTAAATTTCACCTAATTTTTAATTTATGCCCCAATCTTTATATGAATAATATAGATCTTTACATTACACTTACTTTTCATCCTTTCAAAATAATGATATTGTAGACATTCTCTGATGGCGTATGTACTTCTATGAATGATAATTCTATATTTTTCGATTGAATAATGAAATTTCTAATTAAATAAATTTATTTCAGAATAATAATGAAAATCAGTCCACTAATAGGCGGGAAAAGAGGACAAGTAAAAAGAAAAGCGAAATCATTTAATTCGACTGTCTTCAACTACGCAGAACAACTGAATCGAAAGACAAACATGTGTGTTAAAAAAAAAATGCTTTATTGTAAAATTGTTATACATGTGTATCAAACTTGTTACACATGTGCATCAAAATTACTACACATGTGTATTTAATTTAATACACTTGTGAATCTAATTTCAGATGCGTATTTGAACTTTCAAACTTGGTGGTATCTTAAATTTAATATACGTGACTGAAAAAAACTCCCAATACATGTGTATTAAACTTAATACTGACATTTTTAACAGTGTAGGGAAGAACTGCATTAAAGATTGATTTGGAAGCAAACTGTGAACGAGTGTTTAATAATTAACTGTAAAGTTCAAATTTTTGATTCCATTTATCACGTCTGCCCTAGAATTCCAACGAAACCTTTCTGCTCAAATGAATTGAGTCAAGATATGTCAAATTTTTTTGCTAATGACCAAACATTCAAATACGTCACGACTTTTGTCGAGGATAAAGCATTTGGAGTTCACATAAATATTCTTGCCGCGAGCAGTGAGGTTTTTGCTGCAATGCTTGCAAATGGAATGAGATAAAAAATGCATTCATTAGTCAATATCCAGGACCTAAGGGCAGATTTGGTCAAAAAATTCTCCAACTCAATTACACAAATGAAGTCGATGATTTAGATTTGAAGAAATTGGCCTCTGAATTTTTATATACTGCCGAAAAGTGTGATTTGAAATAGCTAAAAACAATGTGTGCTGCAGCTATGTTCAAAAATCTGAGTGTTGAAAGTGTTCTGAAGGCTCTGGAAGTTAATGGTACATATTCGATTTTGAATTTAAGGTCAGCGGCTTATATTTCTGTTCTTTTACACCGAAAATATCTGAAAAGTCGAGATGATTTTCTAACTTCGATTACTGAACGACCTCATCTATGCAGGAATTTGTCGATGTTTTGAATAACATTCCATAGGCAGAATTTAAAAACTTTTGATTGATGGAAGTTGTTACCTGCTGGCGGTCTTGATAGATATTCAACAAAACATTCCAGATAATTCATCAGATAATTAATACAACAAGGGTAAAGTTTTATAAACGTCGTTGGATTGTCGCTTTGTGGTAAAGAAAGCGAGACTTTTTATTTTTTTATAATGTTTAAGAAGAAGGAACTTTTTTATTTCAACGTACATTCAAAACAGAACAAAAATTTCCTCATTTCAATTTATTTTAGGGAAAAATATATTCTAACTTGAATCAACTATCAGGAAAAATCAGTAGCAAAAAATTAGTATAATTTTACCTTTAATAATCATTTACAAAATAACTGCATGAAATAAATGAATAACTTTCTCTAATATCTTAATACCTATCTGTAATAATTATACTATAGGTTTACCGAAAATATATCTATTACATTATATATAATTTTTCAATATAATTTTGTATCAGAAGTTTCAGTATTTTATACCATATGCTAAATACGATTAATAATAAATTTTCCATAATTTATTCTTCTTGGAATTCGTGTTACTCTTTATGTCCCTCCCACTTATATTTGGACAATTGTTTTCATGTTTTCAATTTCTGTGAATGAAATCTCGTATTTTCAAAATCTTCTTATATGTAATTACACATATATGTTATTCTAAAAAAGAACCAATATTTCAAGTAGTTTATATAATTTCCAACTGTCTCGAAATTTTTTGTTTTCTTGTCGGAGATACAAATAAACAAAATATCAAAAAAATGAGCCACATTTAAGAATAGAAAAAATAAAAATTATATTTTGAATTTCATACATACCTGTGTTTCATATATTTATTGTTGTAAGAGTGGTGGCTCTGCTTATGTTTCTTCATTTTGGCACCAGGAGTGTTAGAGCCCCACTAGCCAAAAATTTAAAAGCAAGCCTTCGTTTGACGATAGAAAGTTTTTATCTTTTTTATAACAATTTTTCGATTCCCCTGATCATCTTTGTCATCCTGATTTATCACGTCTCTCGAAAATTTTTAACAAAACTGTAGTAAAGAGTTTCCATATTGAATAAATGAAAGTGATTAGATAATTTTTCATTTATTGGATAAATTTTGGAAAGATATTAATGAAATTCAGTTATGAAATAAACTGTTTAATAACTTTCATTTATTCAATATGAAAACTCTAGTTTTCCTGAACATTCGACCGAAAAATTATCGGCAATGACACCTAGATACCATATTTAGTCAGCACATAATAATTGATGATTGTTTAAACCAAATTCATCAGAAAAGGCATTACTTGACTATTTTCCCACATTTAAATTGTGTCCTTGTAACGTAATGTACTTTCAATAACTGAATTATAAACCTTTTTCAGACATTTAAGTAACAATAAACTTATAATATTAACAATGTTATAATCAATTTTTTCTCTTCTCATGTATTTGTGAACTGAGAATTTCGTTTTACGTGAATTTTTTACAGAATTTTCTAACAATTCATTAGCAATGACTCATTGCTATCATAGTTTCGCAATCATCGACAAGACGACGAGTGCTAATTTTTGATAAACAAATTTAATTTAAAAATGCATAATTTGACTACGTTCAACATTTAAACTTCGTTATTTCAACGTAGTCAACTGTTGATAACTAATTTTTAAACTCTTCTAAGCCACGTCGATAACGAGCAACTATATTAAGTGTATTACCAATATCAGAAACAAATTAATCGCATCTCATTTAATAGTCAGTAAATTCCAAGATAAGAACGGAGTTCTAGTCTTCAAATGCATGAGACGAGAAAAATTTGTTTACAGCATTGTTAGTAACAACAAAAATAGTTCATTGTTATCCAAGTGTCTAAAAGAAGTTCAAAAATAACTTATTAATTACGTCAGAAAACGTTCAAGTCTTGAAAAATAGTCAAAAAGTACATTTTTCATTGAGTTTCTTCAAACAATCACCAATTGTTGTCGCTTGATAGCAAAGAATCATCGCTGAATAATTGGCTGTTAATTCCTTAAACAAAAGCCCAATAGTGAATTTCCTGATAAAGTTTGATTGAACAATCATCAATTGTTATTGAATGACAAATTATAATAACTAGTTGTCATTGCCGAGTAATTTTTGATTGATTTCTAGGAAAAAATTGATGTATTCCATCATAAAAAAATGATGTCAATAATGTGTATCAAATTTGTTTATAAAAAAATAAATTATTCAATAAGATTGTTCAATTCAATATAGAAACGCTTCTTGTTTACAAATTGTTCAGATTTAGTGTGAATCAAAAGACGAATCGCAGGCAATCGCCAAGAAACCATTATTATGTACTTATTTGTTTGTAATCAACTGAATTAAATTTAAAGACCTGTGTTGCTACTAAAAAAGTTTTTTGATCAGCTGGTTCACTTATCCTGGGTATTTTAAAATGAATCCAAGTATTGCTCAAAAAACGGTATTCTTCAGAAGTCAAAAAAAAAAGTTTTTTCCAGTTATGTTATTAAATAAAAAAAATGAAAGAATTTTCAAAAATCTGCTCCGCGAAATTGAGGCGGAATTTTATTAGTTTTTATTCTAAGAAAAAAGTTCAAATCGGATAGGAATAGTCTTCAAAAATCAATTTGTTCACGGATCTTTTTTCTACCTCGCTGTGTATTGAGCGGATTGAGTTATCTCGCATTTACTAAAAATTGATAAGAAAATCTCAGAGAACTTTCAGGGAAAAGATACTATGCCTTATAATATATTGATGTATATCTATTAAATATTTCTGGTTAAAATTTTTCACTCTTTGAGTTGTAGAATTAACGATTTTTATAAGTTTTTAAAAATAATTTATTGATGACAAGCTTCTTACATACAAACTCAAATTTGTAGATTTCTCACCGTCTCAAGTTCTGGTGAAATTTGGGTTTCTTATTTCAGACATTACGCTTCGGCATGCATTCCTTAGGATGCCCTTTTATCCAGACTAGAAATTGCAAATATAAAGCTGTTTCATTATTCAATACCAATATATAAAAATATTATTTCTAGCAATAATTTCCAACAAAAGTGTCTGATCTAGTAAAATAATACAAGCCAGCATCGTTTCTGCTGCCGTAATAAGTAGTGATTTTCTTTTGAATCCGTCATCAGGATTACACTATCGCTTCAGGTTTTCGAGATAGAGAGTTTTAAATAGCCAAAAATAGTGAATTTCGCCATATTTAACTATTTATTGCTACCAAAGAATTTTCGTATAACAATTTTGTCAGCCGTAGGCTAAAGTACTAGTGTTTTTAGTTGATTTCAACCATATTTTTCTCGAAAATCTTATACGATGGGAAATTTTTATTTACCTTTTCGGATTAGGAACGCGAAAGACTGGAGGAAACCACGCTTATTCTTCAGTCCGCAGAAAAAAAAGTTGAAAAATGGAGGCTTGTATTGAATTGATATTTTGCCAAAGAATACCACCTTGATCAAAAAGTTTTGGGACTCGTCACCGTGTGGCGCTCTCATTCGGCCGATTTCAATTATTCTTTTTTGTTGTGTTGGTAAAAGTGTCATTGACGTTCTGTCAGATTATCAGCTTGATAGCTTGACATTTGTTGAAGTGACGCCGCATTGTGTACATCTATCTTTGTGTGTGGTTTCGATTTTTCACAAAAAAAAAATGTCATCGACTTTGCATCAACGAGTT
>JAUMHM010000051.1:2465598-2483519 GCA_032362435.1 Melikaiella ostensackeni | reverse complement strand
TCCATCACCCTCTCCATTTTTTGTCAACGTCTTATGCTACCACCAATGTTCATCCCTAAGTTTCAATCATCAGAATTTCTTGTGCTTTCAAGAAGAACACTCGACCTCGTCTCGAGCCTATGTTCTCTACTTTTGTAAATCGGATCTCGTCTTCATGAATTTCCTTTCAATATTCTGGTTTCTGTGTTAAATAAACTTTATTCTTGATATTACCAGCAGTGAGATTAATTATTCTTCCTACATAAGTTTAATTGTTCTCTCCCACACAAAACAGCAACTTCACAGAAGAACAGTCGTTTTTCACTTTCAAAGATATTTAACGTAATTCATGCCATTGTTTTTATTTTGAAATCTTCATATTTAATTTTGTTCTCTTTATCATTATAAATCTAGAAATTTTTCTCTTGCATAAATCTTAGGAGTTGATTGTACCTATTCTTTTAATCCTGCTTTTCTATTTTTAACAGCGATAAGAATGAAGAGTTGTCTTTTATGTTCACGGACAGTATTTATTTTATGTCACTATAATTTATTTCAAAAGTCTATGTAAGTTAGTTTCCTTTAACATTAGAAACCATCAAATTTGTTTTCATGCAAATATTTTGGTAGTTGATTTTGCCTGCCTTATTACTCTTGCCTATATAGTTTTAACGACTTCAGAAAAGGACTGTTTCTTTTTAATCTTTATATATATTTTTTCAGTTTATTTCATTGTATTTATTTCAAAAGTCTAAGCAAATTCAGTTTACTTTATCACTAGAAACCAATCTTTTTTTATTCACACATACTCGTAGATCTAAAACCTTTGTTTGTCCACTGTTTACAGAATCGAAAATAGTCAATTCCGCACCGCATCGGTGAGCAGTGACCGAAGTGTTTCGCTCACCAGTTTTACTATTAACGCTATCTAGCATCATAAATGGTTACTACGTTGACATCTAGTTGAGTGAGGCTATTCTTGATGTCTGTAAATGGTGGATTTTCATATTATCCTACGAAGTAATCCTCTAATTTGTAAGTTTACAGGTTATGTTTTATACTTTCCAATATCTCATATTTTCTGCAAAAAACTGTTACTATATTAAAAACGTCGTTGTATGTTCTTCAGCTAATGAAGGATATGATCAGTAGTAGATCAACAACGAAACACTGCCCTCACAACAATAGGATATCCCTGGGATATCCCAAAACGGTCCCCAGGACATCCTGGGTATCTTAGGGATATCCAAATTTCCGCCTCGTAGGATATCCTCCCATCTCCTAAATGGGATTTTCTCTAAATCTTAAACGGGATATCCCCAGGATATCATGACATCCTGAGGAAAATTTCTGGAACACGTGAAGATAATAATTAACGAATTTACTTATAAATTTCTAAAGGATTTTATACATATTTTCCGCAAAATTGCTGCACTGTATCGCTGCCAAACTGATCTCGAATATTCGCTGGAATTCGGTCGATACAAGTTTTTCTAAAAACCTCGAGAACTCTGCTCAAATAAACATAAATCAAGAAATAAGTTTCAATGAAAGTTTTCACACATATTTTGCAGCTTATGATTTTCTGTTTTTCAACGAAATAATTCTATTGAGAAACTTCGTGTATGTACAACATATAACACTTATCGAGAGACGCGTCCAGCATTACACGATGTTAAACCTACTTAAGCATGTATCCTGTTAGGATATTTATTTAATTCTTAACACAGAAACAAGGTAATGCACTGTTCTCCCGATTATTTTACTTAAAAAGCTTTCTGAATTCGAGAAAATTCAAGATTCACACTCAGATTCAAAGCAGAGCACAAGATAGGAAATGGCAGGCGGCAGCCATTTTGGACCACGGTGATGTTCACTCGTTCCTGCTCGTGCCTGTGTGGCGTGTTTGTGTGTAGCCGCCGGAGTGAGGTTGCGACTGTTGCTAATCTGGCTTCAACGCGGTGCGAAAATTATGCAAAAAATTTTGTACAAAATTCCACTGGATTTTATAAATACGATCATTTCTATTTTTTCAGGTTTTGAAGAAATTTTCATTATTTTATTTTATTATTTTTCAGATAGATTGTTGCTTTAAGTTTAATCATTTCCGAAAATTGCCGTCTCGCAAAGTTTCTAGACTACTTATTTTCAGTTTCTGACAAAATATTTTGCCTAATTAAAAACAATCTTTAAATGTCTCTGAATTTAAGTCACCTGGATTTTAGTCGTTCCTAGAATTTCTGCCGGCTCGCATTTGTTGATGCGGGGATTCGAGGAGCCGAGAGAGAGGTGCTGTGAACTCAGCGGAGTTCGGCAGTTTCGTAGCCACAAAGCGGACAGTTCGAACACTCGCGTGCATATTTCGTATTTATTTTTAAATACACGCGGAAAATTCTCTTTTCATTAATTACTCTCCATTATTAAAGAAGGTTCATATTTTATGATAACAAAAATCCATATTTGCACAATATACAGTTACATTATATTATGTATTCCTACGGGAAATAGTTCATACGGCCCTGACTGTTAACGGCGAAAAAATACTTGAAAGAGCCTCACGGTCATCGCAGGCACACACGAAACCCGACACAAATCCAGAGTTGAGTGTGATATATCCTGTTCGGGACATTCCTGGGTTACCCCATATTAAAATTTCAAGATATTCCACAAAAGAAAGTTGGGATATTTCATTTATATCCCGGGATATCTTTGCAACATCCCTGGGATATTCAAATTTCCATCTGGTAGGATATCCCAAAGGATATCACTGGGTTAGTCTGGGAAATTGTTGAGATATCTCAGGGATATCAGATGCTGTTAGGGCACTGGATATTTTCTTTCACTGATCAACAACACGGGGAAAAATAAAGGAATAATTTTCATGAAAGGTATTGTATTACATTTCAGAATATTATAGTACTAGTAACTATTGGTCGAGTACAGGTACCATTTCTGAATTGTTAGGCTGTGGTTACCAGATGAGATCTTTCCTGTATCTGTAAATGAATTTTTTATAGATTGATAATATTGAATGTGATATATATCTTATTTTGATTCGTTTCAATAAATTACCTCCACTTATAAAGACATTATGTAGTAAATCCTAGTTAAAATGCATAAAATTTTAATAAATCCCACAAACCAAAATTGGGATATCCCATTCATATCCCGGGATATCTTTGGGATATCCGTATTTCCGTCCTGCGGGATATCCCATGGAATATCCGTGGGATATCGCTCGGTTAGCCTGCGACATCAATGGGATATCCATGGGACATCTCATGCTGTCAAGACAATATATTTTCTTTTACTGATCAACAACACGGAAAGAATTGAAGAAAAAATGTTCATAAGGATTATTGTATTACATTTTAGAGTATTATGATACTAGTAACTATTGATCGAGTATAGGAACCCTTTCTAAACTGTTAGGTTGTGGTTACTAGATCAAATCTTTCCTATATCTATAAATAAATATTTGATAGATTGATAATATTAAATGTGATATAGTTCTTATTTTGATTCGTTTCAATGAAGTACCTTTTGTTAAGGGGACCTTATGTAGTAAGTCCTACACTCAGAGAAATTTCCCGTAAACAATAAATTCGGTCCTCTGATCGTTAAAGTAGGATACTTTAAAGGCAGAATCATTTCACTCTTCAACGATCTAGTTTAACCCTGATATGATGTCGACTAAATCATAGAGTCACGCCTTTTTATCTTCAGAAGATATGTCTTCGAACCGTCTGATACTCTGTCTCAGATATCTAAATCATGGGCACTCGTACGTACGACGCAAGGGCGGTAGCGCCTGCCCTTATTTTGCTGCAATTCGTAACTGGACTACACTCGCCCTGGCTGGCATTTTCTTTCCGTATAATTTTGCCCAAGAAGAAATTCACAACGAAAAACAATCAGGGCATTCAGGAATCGAGAAAACGTATGCGAGAATAGCTAGAGACTGTTTTTGGCCAGGGATGTACTCGGGCAGTGGCGGATTTACCATATAGGGCCTAGGGCGGCCTATATTCCGCCTAGGGCGGCGGAATTGGGGGGGCGGCAAAATTTCCTAGGAATTTCCTATTGGCATCATTTGATTTTGAAGAATTGATAAACGAATTTGCTGCTCGGAAAACGAGACGTAAAGAATTTTGATGGATCTAATTGGAAAGAACAGTTACCAGCCATATTGTATTTTTTTCAGATGCTCGTTTACAAATTGTTTTTTCACTGTAAAAAGACGATTCTATAGCTATGTCTTAATATAAATCACCATTTTTTATTGTCTTGTTTATTTTCCTTTTTTGAATAAAAGACGGGCGGTAAATTTTTTCCTGCCTAGGGGCGGAAAATTTTGTCCTGCCTAGGGGAGGCAAATTCCTAAATCCGCCACTGTACTCGGATACAGTAAAATACGTAAGAGAATACGAAACATGACAAAAAATAAAGCCGGTTAACCAACAGAAAATACGTTTTATGGAAAAGCGAATTATAGAAGAACCATAGACAATAGTAGCAGCAGACGGAATGGGCCCATTGCCAATAACAAAAGCAAGAAATCAGTATTTATTGGTATTCGTGGATTTATTAACGAAATACGTTCAAATAAAACCAATAAAAAATTCAAATGCGATAACAATAGAATGCGAGTTTCACAAAAGGATAATATCTTGTTGGGGAACACCTAGAACTTTACACACAGACAACGGGAAAGAGTTTATAAATAAAGCAATGAGAGAGTTAACTTAAAAGTTTGCAATAAGGCACTGTACAGGACCACGGTATTATCCACAAGCGAATTCAATGGAACGTTGCAATAGTCTATAAAAACGATAATTAGAGCCTACATAGACAAAGATCATAAAAAATGGGACGAAAATATTGAAGATTTGCAATTCGCAATAAATACATGCAAGCATGCATCCACTCAATATACGCCAGCTTTTCTTAACTTAGGCAGAGAACTACAACCATTATAATCATTAAGAAGAGAATTAGAGGAAACAAAAGAAGAAGAGTTACAGGACACAGACAAATGGACAGATAGGTTTAGAAGATTACAAATAATTTAAGAGGGAGTTCAAAAAAATTTAGACGAGGGCAATAAAAAACAAGCAAACTATTATAGCTTACGGCGAAGACCAGTAGAGTATGAAATAAATGAACAAGTTTTGCTAAGAAACAAACATACATCAAGTAGAGTAAAAAGTCAAACGAGTGAAAAAATAAATAAATCATATTCAAATACGACCAAAATAAATAAAAAAATTAACACATCAACAAAAAATATATACAAGACAGAAACACTCTAACACAAATGGTTTGATTTCTTCCAGTATCACAAGATGGAGGAAAATCAAAATGACCAGGAAAGGAAATTGGAAAATAGGGAAATCAAGGTAAAAGCGTGGAAATTCAGATTTTGTGCAAACCAAATTCCAAAGGAATTATACGTGTTCCATGACATATTCTGTGGAGCAAGAACAGCCCAGTATGTAAATTGCCATACATCCTCACACTCGTGAGGATTTTATTATGAGAAAGGAGGATGGGTAGAAATAAAAAGAAGGTTCCATAAATGATTGGAAATTTCGGTGCCGAACACTGAAGACGAAAACGGCGACGACACAGAAGGCGAAAAAAGCGATGCTACAAGTGCATCAGAGGAATCGGAGAAATTCTTATATTGTGACGAAAATATTACACTAGTCGTTGCATCAGACGAGTTTGACAAGGAAATCGAGAACATGTCCGATTAGTAAAGATAGTAGAAGGGGAAAACATTCTATCAAAAAAACAAGTAGTAGCAAAGACGGGCAACAAACATACAGTCTTAGCACAAGGAAAATACACATACAAAACAGAAATCGACACTTACATATACTACGACAAATTACGCTGTTTTTTGTTTTTGTTTCAGGTTCTATTCAAGGAAGACATCGAAGAACTTAACATAGAGGAGACAAAGTTGAAGTAGAAATATGTCTTAAAATTTATAAGATTATGCAATTGCAAATTACGTTTAAGAAAAGAAAAAGTTACTATATAGTAATAGCAACGAATAATTTTGTTAGTTTTAGAATTAGGATTTATGTTACAGGTATAATGAGGCACAGTAAGAAAAAAGGAGGAAGCAGATTCTGTGGGACAAACACTCCGAGAGAATTCTTGATCATTCCGACGTCTGATAACGCTATTAGAATTGGGAAATAGACAAAAAAGTAAAATAAAAACAGAAATGAGAATCCAAAAGCCTCCAAGGAAGACAAATACAACTTCTATATAACTATGGACACGGAATTAAAAGGAAAGCCTATCGGATTCTGAAGGTATTAAAAACAAAGTTCGAAATATTCAAGTGGGGGATATATACAACGTCCCACGCAGGGGGAAGGGATGTAACGAAGTTAAAATGGAAAGCCCGGTTGATCAGACCCTGGTCACATTTTTTATACAATTTCCCGAAGGACTCCGATTTTTCACGAATAATCGGAGATTTCCCTTTCGCTCCCCGGAAAAGGAAGAAAGACGTCTCAGTCTTTAGGTTGAGTTGACCGAAGTTTGCGCGTATTGACCGGTCAGGTCATATGCGCTCCCCAATACCGGTGATTCCAATATCGCGGATAACCAAGTGTCTCTCGCAAGTGCCCAGGAGCAACCTGTGCTTAAGACTTTTCTATTTCTGAGAGGTTCGAGACGTTTACCAGTCCCCATACATCTGAAATAACCTACGAGAGTTCTCCAGGATACTTATTATTGCCCAGTTGCCATCATATACATACTGGTATTGTCGGTAGGACTACTAAAAAAGTCGTAGTTTTACCTTATATCGATCTTTTTACTCACCCAACCTGATCTCAGCTTCCGTCACTTCCTAACTCTTCCCTGATCATAGCCACTCCTCTATAATTGGATGTGGAAGTTTTGACGATGAAACCCAAGCTCTTCATGGCTCCTAGCTGAATGTTCAAATAAATTATTTTTGGAAGCAGCTTTTGTTTTTACGTCCAGACTTTTACAAAATTATATTACAAGAATCGTTTTGATAGATGTTATCGAAATATATGAATATTTTTTATTCGATTATGCAACACACAACAGATTTTACAATTATATTAAAAGCTTTTCATCAAAACACACAGATCCTGAAGGTAATAAATGTAAAAGTAATAAATTCTTTGAATTTTGGAGCTTCAAAGTTTGTAAGAAAATCACAAATTAATTACATATTTCCGTGATTACGTTCTATATTACCAATGAATAGTTATTATTAGCTTTGAATTGATAACATAAGACTTTGATATAGAATAATATATCATTATTGTAGTATTTTACTGCACTCAACTCTCAACATACCGCGCCTCGTCTTATTGCGTCCTTAGAATTCTGCCAGCTTACACTCGTGGACGAGGAAGCCCAGGAGATAGGGGAAGACGCGCAGCGTCCTCGAAGCAATCACGCAATACCGTAGCGACAAAGTGGGCAGCTCGCACACTCGCGTACATATTTCGCATTTATTCTTGAATACACGCGAAAAATCCTTTTTTTTTATTAACTAGTCTTAATTTACAAAAAAGGTCCATCCTTTATGATGACAAGAAACTACATTTGTAAAAATATGGTTAATTAATATAATGTATTTTTACTGGAAATGGCTCATACGGCCCCGAATATTTTTATGGTAGATATTCTGGGAAGAGCATCGCGGTCAAAGTAAGCAATGCCCGAGACCCGCCCTACTATAGCGCAAGAGTTCAGTGTATATATATTATTATACCATTAAGCTAAATCTCTTCCGGAGCAACCGTAAATATTTCGGCTTTAGACCTGTTGTTCTCCAGGGGATCTTTCCAAATTCCAATTTCCCAGAGTACAAACATTCGTTTGAAACATACTCTTTAAAAGTTTGGAAATCAAATATCTATAAATACGACCATTCATAAAATGTATATAAAGTGAAAAGTTCAAAAATATAGTTCTCGCAGTGAGCCGTGGCTTTTCAGCGAAAAATCTTGGCTGAGGTTTTGTCTGCAAGATCCAAGCGGTTCGAAAGCTCAGTCGGTTAGTATGTATGCTAGTAGATATACGGTTTAGATTTAGGATGTCTAGGTAGGGTTCGGATGCGCAGCGGGTGCAATTTTTTGTAGCGTTTAGGTGTACGATTATGTCCGTAAGTGACCGTGTGAACAATTGTGTAATTTTTAACATACAATAAGTTCAGTGATAATGTACATATGAAACAATTTTTTTACAAATTTATCATTATATTACTTCATCTGTTTCGAGCTGCTGTAACAGAACATTTGCCGAGACCCTATAACGTATGCATGATTCCCTGTTTGTTTTTCTTGCTTTCATTAGAAACCGATCTTTCATTTGGTACCTGACTGACCAACCTTTCGTTGTTCGAGCCTACACTAAGTAGTCGATTTCTACCATTGATCACCAGGTTTTTAAATTCGATTTCTTTCCATGAACCTAACACCAAATAATATGTTTATTGGGAGCTAAAAAATACTTACAAAGAAGACACATCAAGGAATCGCAGACATGGGTAGATATGTCAAACACACTTTCTAAATTAAGAAATCAAAATATGTTTCTGCTTAGATGAAAATCACAAAGATTTTTACCAGCTCATATTACAAATTCAGATCCAAAAACGGGCGACCAGACTGGATTGTTTTGCTTCAAACTACTTATAATTCATGAGAAATGTAGATTTTTATATTATCCTACGATGTGAATGAATTTGAAAGTATCAGTAGATCACCAACGGAACACCAGTGGATAAACCGATGAAATACCTGTATTACTCGGTGGCCCAGTTACGGAGCCTTCCGTGCAACGACAGAGTAATTTTTACACATTGAAAAAATTAGTAATTCTTTCTGCATCAAAGTGCAGACAACGCTCAGTTAATTGTTAGGCAACTTCTTCAGATATAAGGACATCAAATATTGATGTAGACTAGATATTGAGACTTTTATGTAATCCGATCCGAGAACCGTCGATCATGGGACATCATGGGACCTCCTTACCTTGGCATGAACACCTACGCACGTAGTCTGTCCATGTCGAGATAATGAAGATACGCTTGCGCGCCGGCGGAGTTCTAGAATTGTGGTGTAGAGGAAAACGGTGAAGGCAATGCCAGTGACAACTCAACGCGCGCGTCTCCCTCCACTCGATTCTGACGCCCCCGCCTGTTTTCCGTGAATCGCGAGTGCATAGAAGAGCATACAGGCCATCGAAGAAGCAATGGTAGACATGTCACTTACGGACTCATTATGTACCACAAAGACTTATAAATGGAATCTGACGGTCCAAGAAGCATTTGAGAACGTCAGCCAGCGTCAAGAAAATGAGTTCTGTACTTCTGCAAGAGGATGAAAAGAAGTGCTAGCATATTATTTCCCATGCTAGTGCCAGATTTAATCAAACGAAAGCCTGATATCACTGCAACAAGCAGGAGTGCCTCGCGATAATAGGGGGAATCAGACATTTTCATTTTCACCCATATCTGGAGGATAGCCAGTTCGCACTCCGCACTGAAAGTACCGCTTTCACCTGGCTTGACCGAATGAAAGACGAAAAACTAAAGCTCATCCGTTGATCCCATTTTCTTAGGGGGCTTTCCTTTACCGTCGAACACTGCGCCGGAAAAAAAGTGAGCTGGCAGATGCGTTATCACGCCGTCCCACACCGGACGCCCCGATACCTGGTGACCTGGATCTAGACTGTATACTACCACCAAGTAGAACCCATAAGCAGCCATCGCCACAAAACGCACGTCCAGTAATCAACGCCATCAGGGTATTTGATGACGTCAAAGAAGTTCAGCAACTCGACGTAACGGCTAGCTGAAGGGTTGAACGAGTCCTCTGGGAGTTTCATGACGATCTCATAGCCGGACATCTGGAGGTCGATGAAACACTGGGAGCAATCCAAAACCATTACTATTGGCCCGGAATGCTGCACAGCGTAACAAAACACAAGGGTAGCTGCCACCTCTCCAGATGCAGCTAACCGGTACGCACAGCCAGACAATGCCCTGATCAGCAACTGGAAAAGCCTTTCTATTGGTCGTTACTGACCTGTTAACCAGATGGGTCAAAGCATATCCCATCGCTTCTTTAAACGCAACCATTTCCACCGCCCTTCTGGAGAAAGAAGTTTTCTCACGTTGTGGATATTCAGCGAGAATGGCGATCAATTTAAGAGTCGCCATTGACTCACCGCTTACTAACGCTGGGAATTGTGAGCTCCAGACCACACCGATCTTCGATCCTAGGGCGAATCCCACTAAACGAAGGAATGAAGAGATAAAGGAAGAGATTCTTTTAAGAATCGATACCTTATCTCACAAAACCCGGGACGGGAATATACCAGAAATCCTATTCGCATACGCCACCGACAAAAAGCTGCCACCGGCCAAACTCCTAGCCACCTGTTGTTAGGGTTGACGATCCATCCACCGGGCGCCTAACGATTTAACCAAGATGGCTGCCAGCCAATAGGAACCCGATTAGAAAGAGAGGATCGAGCGCGTCAAAATCAAGCTACCTACCAGGCGAGGTATCCCACGCCAAGCAGAACCGCATGCAATCACATCAAGAGCTGCGAAGAATATTTATTGAGTCAATCAAAATGGTACCGAGGTGAAAATACGTAGTACGAAAATTTTTCCTTGTTCAATAATCATGAGACCAGCCACCGACGTCGCGCAGCAGCCACCAAACGAAGCTGCAGTTAGTAATGGTGAATAACCACGCCCAGAACCAACTTCAGAAGAGGAAGAAGAAGGAGATGGTGAACAACCACCGATTCAAGAACCATTAACACCTAGAATGGAAACATCCGCTGAGGATAGCCCTCTAGGTCAGCCGAGGGCTAAAAAACCATGCTGGGACAACGGCCCAACCTTGTCTCTTGCCAGAAAACGACCAATCGCCGCACATTTCGGCGAGAAGGAACAGCGAATAACAGAACCTCTTGCAGGGATCAACACCTCCGATCCTGAAGAGAACCAACCCAGCATCTCGCGGAGATCGGCTCATATATATCACGAAGCTGCAGCTAGTGATGTTAGGCAACCATGCTCAGCACAATCCTTAGGAAAGAAAGAAGAAGACAGCGACACCATCCCAGCGCTACCTTCTGCTTTTCTCCCCCAGAAACCGATAGCTGGCATACCTGATATCAAACCAGATTCAACCCACCTCCTCCGTCAGACAGCGGGCGTACCTGCTTTCATCACATCCCTATTCGCAGTCTGAAGGACTTCACGACCACGAACCGCCAAGCAGACAACAATACGGACGAAGTGCTTCAGAGGGCCTACTCCACCTCCCCCTTCTCTTTCTCTTGCCGAATGTATTGGCTGGACTTCCACACGAACTGTCCCCTGGGATCTGTAACCAGTACCTGCATTCCCGCCGTAACTTCAGAACATCGAATGAACACGCTGACCCACCGTCTTGTTCTAGGTACGATCTAGCGAGAGAAGAAAGAACCGAGAAAGGGCCGAGGCCTACAGCGAGCAGTTCGTGTTCGAACGACCGGGCAACGCCACCGTCCCAGTGCGGCCATCTTACCTCGGACAAGAGTTACAGCGCACTGGATTTGCAACCACGCTTAAGGAGGTGCAAATCCTGAGACGAATCCCAAACCAAGTATGAAGAATACCATATTTCACCCGACAACCAAAGGTGGAGGAGGAACCTAGAAATCTTGGTACCATCCCTTTTCTAACGAAAAAAACAGCCGCATCCACACCATGCAGCCCGGAGAGAGACTTTAGGATCCTCTTGTCGCTCCGCCAGAAACCTACCCCGAAGAAAGAAACAACAGGATCCAAGCGATCCTCACCCTGGACCTCGCGTCAACCTCGTCCAGTTGATTTTCCAATACAGCTTGGATCTCCTCTGATTGAGATGATGAGCCAAAGGAGGAACGAACGGGGAGTCATGGATGAGCCAATCCCTTTACAGTAACTGAACTAGAGCTAATGCTCGAACGCCGATGTGATGGACAAAGCCTGACCTCACCACCACGTGTCAGTCTATCTCCGCCAGAAGAACCCGATGCATCTGACGCTCCCCGCCACATTCCGGAACGGGAAATTGAGTAAATTTTCGCCGAGTGTTTTGGGATCTCGTCGAAATTGGCCTCCCTTATCGAATCCTCGATGACATCCAAAGGGTTTTCCCAAAACGCGGACAAGAGGGCAGGAGACGCTATCCAACTCCATCTATCCCCGATAGCAACCCCGCAAACATCTCCACGGCGCAAGTTGAAACGCCTGCCTTCGTCTCCCCTCGAAAGCCTGAGAAAAGTCAAGCGTCGTATTCAAATTAAACTCTCATTCACTGAAATACACGTTTTTCTTTCTTCTTGTTGACTACACCTTTCTCTCTCTCACACACACTCCGCAGGGTATAGGCTAGCGGGAATGCCTGCTACCTCTATCTCCCGCACTGCTTTTTTCCTGACACTTTGCTACCCCTAGCTCTCTTTCAAAGAACACTGCTTCCTTATTCTTCCACACGAAGTCATCTTTGTCCCTATCTCTCTCTCTGGAAGAAATCATTGTTCTCTCTCTCTCTCTCCAGAAAAGGTCGCCGTTGTTTCTTTCTCTTTCCTCCCAGAAGGAATCCTCGTCGTCCCTCTCAATATTTCAAAGAGACCCTCATACCTCTCACTCCCACACTTTCCCTCATGTTCCTAGATTCCCTCGCAACCAGCTCCCTCACACTCTTTCTCAAGAGACCCTAGTACCCCTCTTTCTCATGCTTTCCCCCATGCCCCGAGATTCCCTAGAAACCCGCTCTCTCTCACTCATCCTTAAAAGTTTCTAGTACCCCTTACTCCCACACTTTTCCACATGTCCCCAGATTACCTAGCAACCTACTTCCTCTCTCTCTCTTTCTCAAGCGATCCTTCTACCTCTCACTCCTACACTTTTCTCCATAGATTCCCCACCAACACGCTCCAGATTCACCTCGTCCCCCCAGTGGAACATCAAACCGACCTCCCTCTCGATCACCGTTGCTTGCTCCTTGAGAGGGAGCAACGTAGAATGAGACTCTACTATACCTTATGGAAAGAATTTCCTAATGCGGGAAGTACGGTGCATATCAGTGTCACCCAGTAATCCCTACCTTGTAACGAGCGCAAGATACAGCTCGCATTATAGACTGCGTGTTTCGCGAAAAGAAGTTACACCTTCGCCCAGTAATCCGCGCAAAACTTACAGTTTTGCTCTGCTATTCCAGCGTGCATAAGTTTTATACCTACATCAGACAGGCTCACATATACATGGTTTCGGACATATACATTTACAACGGTAGTAACTTACGAAGCTAAACTGTATTTCGCACACATCAATAATTGATCACCAATACACACCACACTATATCGCTATGACCGACGAATAGCACGCACGACGCTGGGAGTAAGGATTCGAACGGTCCTCACATACTAACTAGGCGAAATTCCACCGCTTTTGGATTAAGTAATTTACTTATAACTCGAAAAAGAAAAATGGTAAATAAAATAGGAATTTTAAATGCGTAGTTTCCGGCAGACAATCTTAGATCAATTTCTTTCAAAAATATCTATAGGATTCGTTACTTCCTTTTTCACTCTTCCGTTATATCGCTTCACACTGGGGTTCATAATTCGGAATTTCCTATTTAAAAGATATATGTTTACGAATGTATATATAAATTTAAGAGATGCATGAACATTTCCATAAAAAATATTTCACAAAATTTTAGGATTGTTTCTAAATTTTTTAATTATATGAATGTTTGCATTGCAAATGTAAAACGCTTCAAATTAAAAATTGTGCAATTATACAGTATTTCAATTGACTTTTAAATTCACGTGATCAAATTCTGACTGCTTTATGTAAAATTATTTTTTCTAAGGCTGAAATTGTGAATTTAAAATGTGTGAGACTATTAGTTATTTTTAACTGAAAAGTTTAGGAAGAGGTGCTTTCATGAAAAAAAATATTTTTAAGTATTGGATATAATACTTACCATACTTATTTTTTACTTTTTAATCACTTATTTACTTATTTATTTCATAAATACTATTTTTATACTTATTTTACTTATTATTATTATACTTATTTATATTTATTTTAACAAACAACACATGACTTCTTCATTGATCAAAAATCTATTCCTCTTCCTTTACATCATTCACTTACCCCTATCATATAAATTCCTTAAATATACTTATTAAACAAGTATTACTTATTTTGTATAAAAAGTACTGAAAAGAAGGGAATATTAATGAGATTTTCACACTGAATCTTTCTCATATGTTCTAAAAAGTTTTTCTCTTCAACCATGCGGTTTTATTGACATGGCTTATTTGGAAGGTGAAAAAATTCTTTGCGACTGCAAGATTTAAAATTTGAGGAAAGTACGTTACTAAATCAGTTGATGAATATAGTTATTTATTTATCAAGATTTTTGATGATAAATGATTTTTTATTGATTTGAGCAATGAAAAATTCATTCACAAAATTTGTACAGGTGAAACTAGGAAAAATCGTTTTACATATGTTGAGAAATACTCCGCCATGTATTATAATCACATACATGTTTTAAACCTAATTAGAAGCCTGTGCAATATACAAAGAAATTTCGCTCTATATACAATTTATTAACCAAAGAATCTTTGTTCTTTTTGAATTTTTTTTCGAATCCATACATTCTTTCTTCGTTAAACCATATCATAATATATAAAATTTCACTTATTTAAAAAATATTTGAATATTTTTTTCAGAAATTCTTTTATTTTGTCCTTGTGATTCCGTATGATGGATATACTCGTATCTAAACTGCCAACACAAATTTAGTTAAGTAAATTGAAAAATTCAGTTGTAAAAATTAAGAACAAAAAGTGCTCGAATAAGAATACATGTTATGACAGAATCACAGTACGTAGGGAAAAGGTGTCTAAGGAGGGCCTTCCTTTTCAGATGGGCGCCCCTACATATTTTTGTATGCAAAAATTATTTTAGCACTTCAGATTATGAATTATTTTTACCTATTTTAGAACTCTCCTAAATGCACCTAACCTCTTTTTGCTTTTAGATCACCAACACGAAATTTTAAAAAATATGTTACTTTTTCGCTGAACATCAATTAATTCTTATTTGAAGGTCAATAATATTTGTGATTTTACAGATTTGTATAAATTTCTACTTCATTTTACTTTTTGAAACACTAATTTCAATGCTTATTTGACATTTTATCACGTATTTTGCATATATAATGCGTCATCAAGGTACATTAATGTTCAAACAATATACATATATACGATACACAGATAACAAACTATAATACTAGCAACTTCTTTCACTTCTGTAGGAAAACTCTATTGCGTCTACGCAAATGCAATTAATTCGATGAATATTTATTCGTAAATATTACTATGCTTACAAGAAATTTTATTGATGTCTTTTTTGTATTTCATCACAAATTGTTCATCATTTACTATCATAATTACCTCAAATATTACTCTCCATCGTTAGTTGCACGATTTGAAGAATTACAATGCTGATTTGTCTTCATTACAATGTGAACATTATATGCTCGCAAACATTCATTGAAATTGTGTTATATTAACCATGTTTTTTCTTCAAAACTAATAGTATCTTCAAAAGATTTTCCATTTTCAAAATTAATTTTAAAATAAAATAATAATGTAACAAAAACAACGTACCTCGTTCAGCGAATAACACTGAAAGTGGAGATATTACAATCTTGCCCAGTAACGAGTTATTTGTAAATATCACTGTGCTTATAAGAAATTTTATTGATGTCTTTTTTGTATTTCATCACAAATTGTTCATCATTTACTATCATAATTACCTCACATATTACTCTCCATCGTTAATTGCACGATTTGAAGAATTACAATGCTGATTTGTCTTCATTACAATGTGAACATCATATACTCGCAATCATTCATTGAAATTGTGTTATATTAACCATGTTTTTTTTCAAAACTAATAGTATCTCCAAAAGATTTTCCACTTTCCTTGGGTTCCATGAAATGAGCCCCAAGGGTTGGTTGCCTGAGTCTGGCTAGTTTAAAAGTGTGAGTTTATGTGTGTGTGTTTTTGTGTGTGTGTTTATTTACTCGAAATCGACCAGCGACCACCGAGCGATAGTACCCTCGACATGGAGCCTCCTTCTTTGGAGGTCACTATCATCTTTTGAGGGGTCCTATTGTTCAAGGTAGATTCGGAACCACCGAAGCTTCGGTTCAAGTACATAGGAAAAGGGCCTGGGGGGATAAGCATGTAAAAATGGCCCCCGCACCTATCAAGCCTATATTGGCATCATATATTGACATCTATGTGAATATAAATTGCTGCAAATTTCAACCTCAAAATTTCATTTTTTTGGGAGATATGGATGGGGGAGTAAAATCAAAAAATGTGTTGTTCTCGAAAACGGCTGAACCGATTTTCACGAACGAAACGTATGTTGTGTTAACCAAGAAGACTACTTCCGGAGAAAAACTTGGATTTTTTTGGATGAATAATAGGGGTAAAAAAAATGCTTTCAAATTTTAAAAATATTTTTTTGAGGTTGTGTTCTAGAGGTACAACTCCAATTTTTTTTCAAAACAAACCTTGAAGTGTCTGTTTCAATATACATTTTTGTCAGATTTTTCGTGGTGGTGCGTCATGGCAAAAAATGATGAAAATCATGCATGCCGCACAGCACACTCTCGCTCCAGCCGGGCACATCGAACTCCACTGTTCGATTGACACTTTGTTAGTTTAATTAAGCGGTCGGCTGGAATAATGGTACACTTGTATTCCAAGGAATCACTTATTTTTCATTTCTTTTGTACATAACATTATGAAAAACAAGAACCAAACTTCTGAAAATTCAAGTACACCATTATTGAGTCCAACCGTTCAATCTTCGTTTTCGATCATTTTTTCAACTCTCTAATCTGCTCATGAGAACATTTTTGTCATTTCATAATTCTTCTTATAAACGGATTGATTTGCATTTACGATGGATATAATAACTACTGAAGTAGCACTAAACGTATGCCCTGAAGTGTTTATAACCTTTCTTATAACACCTTTTATTTTTTGGTAGTCATTTGTTTCTCTGTCTAGTACTGCGCAGGGCAGTTTTCTCGAATCCGCTATTCATTTGTTTTCAACTCTTTAAAGTTGGTGACTTAAAGCCGAGCGTTTCATCCTAGAACCTTTTCGTTATTTCAAAATTCTTCTTATAAACTGATTGATTTGTATTTACGATGGATATAATAACTACTGGAATAGCACGAAACCTTTCTTATAACCTTTCTTATAACACCTTTTGTTTTTTGGTAGTCATTTGTTTCTCTGACCAGTACTGCGCAGGTCCGGTTTCTCGAATCCGCTATTCATTTGTTTCCAACTCTCTGAAGTTGGCGACTTAGAGCCGAGCGTTTCATCCTAAAAGCTGAAAAGCATTCTTTCCTTCGATTAGTTGCATTTATTCTTTTAATTATTCGCTCTGATCTCTTAAAGCTCTGTTCTTTTTTTGTTTTTTTTTATTTGGAAAAAAAATTATTTCATCTGAATGAAAATTTATTTTTGATTTGCGATAGCACGTATGCTCATCATCTAAAAGCACCAACAACGTATATCAGAGGAAATCTTACTCTGGGAAGGAGGAGGTTCCTCTTTGTAAACCTCTTACTGTGTGCACAACTGACGGTTATATTATTGACATGCTTGGACCATATAACGCTAAAAAAATGATGCGGGAATTTTGTAAAGTGTCATTGACGATTCAAATAGATTGCGCAAAATCCTAAGAGAAGATGATGTTTTCGTCCTTGATCGTGGTTTCCGTGATGTAAAAGAAAAATTAGAGGATGAGAATTTAAAAGTCTTGATGCCT
>JAUMHM010000051.1:2443218-2460826 GCA_032362435.1 Melikaiella ostensackeni | reverse complement strand
TTCCCAAATTCTCAACTTGATGTGGCGTTTCGTGTGAACGTTAGTTGAGAAATAAAAAGTGTCGGTAAGGTAGGAATCTGGTCACGTGACCCACTCGTCACAAGGCCTTAAAAGATTTTTACCACTCCTCGGAAGAAATCGTCATTATCATTATTATTATTATCATTAACCGGAGTGGGAGTCTGTAACCCATATTCGGCGTGTCCCCAGGTGGAGGATAGGGGAATGCTCGCTAGATACAGAGGATAGGGCGGAAATAAAATACGCCTCGCGGGAATAATAGACTGGGTGAAGGATACACCAAGAAAAAACCACGATCACTTTCTGCTGCGGCCCACTGGGAGTGCTCCGAACCATGTTCGGCGTGTTGACCCGCCGCCGTGGCAAGGGGCTGATGTGTGCTTGCACTGTCGAAGTGTAAGCCGCAGTATGGGATCAGGAGCCAGCCCCTTCGGGCCTTGATCAGCGAGTGCGTGATGGCTGCAGAGATCGGAATCTGCAGTACCACGGGCGAGTCCCGGTCTGTCTGTTTATCGAGACTGGTTAAATGAACGCTGGGCATAGGGGATGGGGAGACGTCCAACGTGAACATAATTAGTAAGATGACTGAACTGACGTCGACAATCGATAGCCTTGTTGACCTCCTGACGACGCGTGCGAAAAGCCTCTGCGGGCGTATGAGCATGCCGGTTACAGCGCAGAAGAACAAGCAAGCAGCATCAAGCCCGGCAGAAGGCCCGGCCGCCACGCCGATTGGGAAGAAGAAGAATGAGAATACAGCTCTTCAAAATTGGAATTTGTTAACGGGCAAAAAGGCCAAGGAAGCCAACAATCAACCAAGAGGAGATGTGACATCCCAAAGGACGGCAAATGAAGAAGCAAAGGCGCACGACACGGCCACAAAAAAGAAGCGCCAACGAAAACCGGCCAGGAGACAACGCCTCGAAGCTGTGCTGATAAAACCAGCGGCGGGAAAATCGTACGTAAAGGTACTAGGAGGCATCAGATCGAAGTTGAACCCTGAAGAAACGCAAACCTGCATTAGGTCAATCCGTCGGCCAAGGAATGGAGAGGTCCTACTAGAGCTGGGAAAGGAGACGAAGGACGTCAAAGCCTTTAAAGAAGATCTACAGAAGCATCTGTGGGATATGGGAATAATAAGGAATCTGGTTCCCACAGTCAAACTAAAGCTTCTGGACCTCGACAGTGTCACGACGAAGGAGGATATCGAGAATGCACTGAAGAGAGACCTCGGGGCAAAAGCAGAAGACGCAAGGGTGTCGGTAATGAAGCCTGAGATGAGAGAGCAGGTACTGGCCTTCGTCAAGCTTAAGGAGCAAGCAGCCAATAAACTGCTGAAAACCGCCAGCATAAAAGTGGGGTGGATCAGCAGCAGCGGAGAACACGGTTTGACCGATGCTTCAATTGTCTGGGCTGCGGACACCAAGCCAGATTCTGCAAAGGGTCGGATGGAAGCGACCTATGTTACTAACGTTGCATGGGCGGACACAGAGCAAATGTCTGTACGTTTGAACTGCTATGCGTGCTCTGTAAGAGTTTGACGACCAAGCCTGAGAGACTGAATATCACACACATCCCAGGGTCGAGCGCATGCTTTGTCTTAGACAGGCACTCGAAAAAGCAAAACGCAGCTAGGAATGGCGAGAGTTCTCCAGGCAAATATACACAGGAGCAAAGTGGCGAATGATCTAGAACAGCTAGTTCTGGAAAAGGAGATCGATCTCCTTATCATCAGCGAGCAGTATAGGGATAAGGACACCGCAACATGGCTTTCGGACAACCTGGGTACGGCAGCCATTTGGATGCGAAATCCAAGGAAACTCCCGATCGATAACCGTGGATCTGCAAACGGATAAGTCTTGATAAGGAGCGAAGGCGTCATATATATGAGTTGCTACTTCACGCCCAATGAGGGCATCCAGGACTTTCAGGAAAAACTGGACCTGTTGGAAGATGTCATTTGGGAGGCCGAAGGTGGAGTATTAATGGCCGGGGATTCAAATGCCAGGGCACGAGAACGGGGAATGCCCAGATCAGACTAGCGAGAAAAGCGCATAATGGGTGTCAGCATGACCCGGGCTTTCAATCATGAATGTTGGAAAAATGACAACTTTCAGGCGGGCTGGAAACGTCGGAATGATTCCGGACATCACCTTAGCATCTGAAGGAATAGTCCCATTTACAGAGGAATGGGAGGTACTGGATGACTACACCGGTAGCGACCACCGGTACATATCTTTTAATATCGGAGGCAGCCCAACAACCAGGACACACCATAGCAAAGCCTTAAGGTGGAATGTAGCTGAATTGGACGCAGAGAAACTATCCCTGATGATAGTCAGAGGGCAGAACAGTCTGCTGGAGGGAGCTAGCATGAGTGCGGAAGAAGCAGTGGAAGCTACCATGCGGCTTATACACTAGGCCTGTGACGCCTCGATGCCTCGCAAGAAGGGGCACAGAAATAGGACCTCTGTCTATTGGTGGGATTTAGAAATTTCAGAGCTCCGAAAGAAGCGCCTAAAATGCAGACGGGATGCCACCAGAAAAAGGCGAAGAGGCACGAATGAGACCTCAAAAACCAAGGAATTCAAGCTAGCCAAGAGACAGCCAAGGATAACTATCAGGTCAAGCAAGAAACAGAGTTGGACCACACTGTGTGATAAGGTGGGTGGGGAGCCATAGGGCTTAGGGTACAAAATAGTTACCCGAAAGCTTAGAGCACTATCAGCGTGCGAGGTAATGAAAGCCGAAACCACGGAAAAAATCGCCGATGCGCTCTTTCTGACTCATCGGATCAGAGAGGAGGACACAGGCAGAGCGCCAATAATGGAGATCCCACTCTTCAGCGAGGAAGAACCAAGGACAGCCGTGGCTTCTCTACAAAACAGAAAAGCTCCAGGACAACATGCTGAACAGCTGCCTCAGAGCTGGACTCTTTCACGAACAGTGAAAAATTCAGCGTCTGGCCCTGATCAGTAAAAGTTTTCCTTTACCGAATTCCCTAACGGCATACAGATCTTTGTGCATGTTGAACACTATTGGGAAACTGTATGAGAAGATGTTGAAACCTGACTGCTCGATTCGAGAAGTATTGGAAACGATACAGAAAGTGGAAAAGGGAAGCCGATACACCAAGAAAGTTGTTCTCCTAGCAACTCTTGATGTGAAAAACGTCTTCAACACGGCCAGATGGACCGGGATTATAAAAGCATTGGAAGGCTTCAGGGTACCAGAGAAAACCGAAATAGTGCTGATAACAAAAAAAAAAACATCTCTACGGAGATACCGATGCAGGTTGGACCGGCGATGGTTACAGCCAAGAAAGCCATAAAGCACTTGGAAATCCGGATGGACAACAAGCTCTCTTTTCTGGGATATAGGCAGATGCGCTGAGGCAGAAAAAATATAGAAGAAGGATGGCAGCCGTCCAGTAAAGAGGCGCGCTCAGAATAGCGTGCTCGTATTGTACGGTATCAGAACCGGCGATACTAGTGATTGCTAGAGTGATACCAATCGACCTGTTGGCCCAGGAGAAAAGGCTGGTACTTCAAAGGATAGCAGAAAAGGGCAAGCACATCGCTAAGCAGAAAGCTGGAGCTCTCTGAATGAAAAAATGGCAAGAACGGTGGAATAAAGACCACCGAGGAAGATGGACAGCAAGTCTGATACCACAGCTAAGCACATGACTCGACCGTAACCACGGACAGACGAATTACCATATAACACAATTCTTCTCAGGGCGCGGATACTTCCGCAGCTATTTATACAAGAGGAGAAAAGCAAAAAGCTCAGTATGTATGTACTGTCAGAAGGAACGGGACGACGCGCACCATACATTCTTTGAATGCGACCGATGGGCCACCCTTAAGCACAATCTCGAAGGAGAAATAGGCGACATCACGCCCGAAAACATAGTCAGCATGATGCTCCAAAACCAAGAGCAATGGAACAAGGTGGCAGACTATGTTGAAACCGTCCTCAGACAAAAAAAGCAAGAAGGTAAGACGGAGATAGGAAAGAAGACAAGGGATCCGACAGTGAGCCCAAACGGACAATAAGAACCAACTATGTGCAACCAAGATGGTCGAAGGACGACGAGCACGATGCGCGACGCTGTCGCGCTGCTAAGGACAATGCGTACATCTTGGTTGGGACATGAAGGTCCAGAAGAGAGAAAATCAGAAGGAGCCCCAACAGGCAAAAAAACGGCCCATAGGTACTCATAGCCCGGTATCATGTATAAACAATGCCTGTCACAATGTGCGACGCATATGCCTCGCACATACGTGTCCCTCACAAAGTCCGACGCATACACTGTATCTACATGGATGCGTTTTTAACTCGCGTACGCGGAGCATGGGCCACCTAATTAGCCAGAAACGTTGGGTACTGGCGAATGATTAGCTGCCAGTGTCCGCGTACGTCGTATGCGATCTAAGAACGCGTCCATGTAGATACAATGATATAGCTGTAACTACATGGATGCACGCTCGACGTAAAACGCTGACTCCGTCTCGTTCTATCTGGCGTTTTGCTTGCGAAAGATAGAGGCGGAGTCGGCGTTTTACACCGAGCGCCTGCTGACAAAGTCTCATGTAGACACAGCTTATGCCTCGCACCCTGTACGCACCGTGTGCCTCGCATGCCGTGCGAGTAACGTGCCCCGCACGCTTGCTATCTGGGATGTTACATCTTCTCTTGAGAGTTTCTGTGACGACTGTAAGCTTTTGCTTCTATTTCAGGGAGTCTGCTTCTAAATTTTCATGGCGTATAACATGACTTTCAAGTGTAAGATTACCTATAAAAACATGGTGACAGAAAAATTACACTTTCCGTTGAAACGCCCATATATTGCCGAATTTTTCTTTCAAATAAAATATTCGGACTATACACATAGAATTCACGAATTTTTCAAAATGATGGGTATGATTTGCAATTCTGACGAAAGTGGAGAGAAAAGCAGCTAACTTTATAGTGCCTATCATTAAAGTTTTTATTATGAAGTTTATGCTATAAAAATTTATTAAAAACTCATTTATAACTTTAATTTATTTATTCAAAATAATAAATTACAATTAACAGCATAAACAGTGCCGGAATTAATAAGTCAATAGGTATTTAAAGTCGGCGGAAGGGTGAGTTCGGTCACATCCCACCCCGTTTCCAAGGGCCACGTTTTAAACTGGGAAAGGGTTTGGGATGTGACTAAACTAACTTCCTCTCAGCTCACTCGTGTATTGATAAGCGTTTTATTTATTTACTCCAAAATTCAGGTGTAAACAGCCGCAGCAGCCGCTATTTCCGCGTATTTCTTGAGAGCGGCAAAAGCAAGAATAAATTCAGTTTTTTTTTCAGCATTAAAAAGTGGGCGAAATCATTCCTATAGCATTCAAAAAGGCTGAATACTTAACTAAATATAAGACTTTTCGCCAAGGCCTTATTTTTCCATATTTCAACTTTCCTGCTATTATCTCAAAAACCCTTCAAGCTACAGCAAAAATGAGATGGTTATTGAAATCAGCATTAAAAAATGGATCGAAACTCAAAAACTTGACGTCATGACAACAAATTAATGTCAGATTCTGATTCAGCGTGAAAAAATACATTGTAAATGATGTGCCCCTATCCGTGAGAAGACAGATCCACTTTTGTCGACCAGTGTTACATATTCGAATATTAAATAGGTGGTAAAGTAATTTGAGATAGTGCTCAACATTGCTGAGCGCTGGTCCATCATCCGTGGGCTGTCTATTAACCCGGACAAAACTGAATAGATGGTATTAAGTAAGCAAGAACCTATTTTGTTACGACCTACATATCGAACCCAACTGTTTCAAACGCGCTTTTGCAGAGATGGTTTTTATTAAAAAAGAAGGAAATGATTGTCTCAATAAAATCACTGACTTAGACTTTTTTAACGAATCTTAGAATATGATACTGAACTCATTATGCTAATTATACCCTCATCTTGGGCCTGATAACTTCCTTCAGTCTTCCTGCTCTGTTTTTATAACCTTTTATAACTTCATATCAAGTTTTTCTTTAAATTGTAACAAACTTTTACAATAAGCAAAAATTACTAATAGTTTCGCCTGTGAAATATGTACTACTATGTCAAGTGACTTTATGCGTTACACACGCCTTCAACCTTTTCGACAACATACAGGTAATTTCTCATATTCCACTTCAAAGTATTTTTATTAGATTTCCTTAGGGTCTGAGGAAAAATGACGGTTTTTAATTTTTATCTCGAAAACTATTTGTCGGATGAAAAAAATTTGAATGTAAAAAAGATGCGTCTCGATGAGTGGAACAGCCACATACTTTCTCAGTTTTACATCTAGGATTTCCCCATGATTTCGAAGGCTCTTAAACACTAAATTTTCATTACAAATTTTAAAACGTGTCCTTATATTCCTTTTGTTAGAAATTTTTATCGTTAGATATTTATGTAATTCTGTATCGACCACTGAGCACACAAGACCATGATTTACTACTATCTAACCTGATTTTTTTCCAACGACTTCCAATATGTATATGGTCACTTCATGTTCGCGGCAATTTCTAACCAAGTTTCTTGGTTTTTCGTGAAGTCTTTGTTATTTTGAAGGTATTATAATCGACTACTCATTATTCTCTTTAAATTTAGATCTATTCTTCTTTTTACACAACATAATTCATAACAATTCGAATATTTTATCAATATGCTATCTGATGAGGGAATCGGTCCGATTCCGAAACGCCATATGTGACCGTCCGCGAAGAAAGGGACCTAATGCCCAAAAAATCAATTTTTAGTTTTTTACACCAATCGATAGTTTTTTATTTGCTCTTTCATGATAAAAAAATATTCAATTATCTGTAAAATTCGAGTTGTTAATAAACTGCAAAGTGAGGCCCTCTTATGGAATTCTTGTGCTGGACCGCCTCTTCAAGTGCTTCTCCTGTGAAATGTAGCTTCCGGGAGTTAGGTCCCTTTCTTCGCGGACGGTCACATATAATATCTCTAATAGATCGTCTAGATGAGGTCGTAATAAAAAAGCTTCTTCCTTTCTTAATGTCATTGTTGTTTCCCGGACTTAAAATCAAAGAATATATACAATTCCAAAATTCTTACTATGTATAGAACGGAAAAAATCACAAGTTACATCTATATGACATATACCCATATATTGATGCGTCCAAACGACATGTCACTCGATAGTTGCTATGCAACTAAGGCCTTTAACAGCGACTTCAGTGAATTCGTGACTTGTCATTTTAACGCGTTGATCTGTAATTATTTTGAATTAGACATACCATCGAATAAAAACGTCTTGCTCATAAAAAAGCATATTATTGGTAGAGCTATGATGAATAAGCAATGGAAAAGCACAGTTTTGAAAACTTGTATTTCCGATAGTTCCTGAAATATTAAAGTATTTATAAGAGAATAATAATGGTATATGAGAAGAAAATATAAAGGGTTCACATGTAAGGGTGACAAATACAAAAATTTTCATTTTAGGACGAATATTAAAATAATCAGGCCATTAGCCAGTTTTGAAGAAAAAATGAATTTTGTATCTTATTGATACAGAGTAAAATTTGTGTAGAAACATATTAATGATTCCGTTTCATAGAGCTCCACGTCACATTTGGTTGGTATATAGCTCTCCATCGCGTTTACGCACATCGCTCAAGGTCTGTGAATACGTATAGGACCTAGAGCAATACTGTGCCTGAACGCGACGAAGAGCTACACATCGATCAAGCGCGTCGTGGAGCACTATGGAATAAAGGTGTCGACATGGCAGAAGTTGTTCACAATTTTTTTACTGGACTTTACATTTTACATCATTACATTGAGGTGGTCCATTTTATAGAAGAAAAAAAAACTTTATATAATCGAATCGTATAATGGCCTAACTCTTTATTTTATAATCTGCGTAAAAAAAATGTAATCGGATAAGATTTAGAGGTCGCGCAGAAATGAAAAAAAATTGAAGCCTCGGCAGACATAACGTTGGATCAACACAAGTTTTGTATCCATGAAGCTCTACAGAGATATTCAAAACTGTTTTTCTAATCCGTGGAAGCAGTACGATCTCCAAACTGTCAACGAATATTCAAAAATTGAATTTGTAAAAAAATTTCAAAATAGTCGAGATTATTTTCTTCGTATCAACCTCAACTTCGACAATGTACGTTTCTAATTCTAACTTAGAACTTTTGAACGGAGATAAAAAAGAAAATTGCATTTACCAGAATGCCAAGCAGGAAAGAATAAAAGGGCTGGAGATACTGGAGAAGCTTACGTTAAAAAAAAGAAAATGGAAGTGCTAGCAGTTAACGTACACTTTCGAGGACGAGATTGATGAATTATAAAGAGCAGAATTCGAATCTTTTGACATTTTAAATATAGAATCTTTAATGCATGGAAAGAACGAAATTAAATTTAAATTTACATTTTTCGCATTCATCATCCTTGAAAGTTATTCCAAGTTCCTCTTATGGGAATTCCCTGACTTTTGCAAGTCTTTTTTTTTTTAATTCCTGGTTTTTCTCTGATTTCCAGATTTTGCCTGACGTGTGGCTCGCTTGATTAATCTCGAACATTTTGACATTTCTTTCCGAATTCAATTTTCGAATTTTCATTGACACTTTAGCGGTTGCAGCGCTTCCACAAAGTACAAAAATTGTTTAAAAAAGGAATAACTCTGTAGAACTCCATGGACACAAAACTTGAGTTGATCCAACTTTATTCCTGCCGAGGCTTCACTTTTCTAAAACGAAATCGAAGAGTGGTCCAAATTGTTTTTTTCTATAATAAATTGAATAAGATTGAGAGGTTGGTTTTATTCGTATATACGTACGACTGTACATCTATATGAAAAGGGCCCTCATGATCGGTTCTAGTTTAGTTTATGTTCAAAAAAATATATGACACGTGAGCTTATGGCACTTATCAACTTTAAAGGCTTTCGAAGTCTAAACTTAAAATCTGATCTGGTGACGTATTTTTCAACCCATGGGTTGTAAACAAAATACAATCCTGTGCACAGGGTAGGAACTCATCCAAAACTTTTGTTTTGTTACTTTTCCCAAAAAGTGCCGACACTTTTGTTTCCTTTTGGTTAAGTTTTGACAGATTAAAAGTAAATTAAAAAAAAATTTAAACCCTTTGCCAAAAAGTGGCCTGAATACTGTTTTGGACAAAATGATACTGAATACGCAACCAGAGTCTGTTGCCAGTTCTCTAATGAATTCTGTATCAGAGGTTCAATTGAATGTATACTAAAAACATCGTAAATTGAATCAAAAAACGAAAATAAATTCAACCACATGGATGTAAAATAACTTCAACTAAACATATAGGAAATGAAAAAATAAACTCCTTAGTAAAGGAACCCCAGATAAATCATGAACTGTTATCGTATTGTCCAAAACGGATCTAAGTATCATTAAAAAATTCCATAAAAGACACTAAAAAAGAGGTTAGAATATAAGGATAAAAAGTTTCAGTGTTACTCAGTTTATGTATACAGTTCTCGAAACAAAAATCTCAATCTAGAAAAAAAATGCAGAGACATTCCAATAATATTCAGAAACAAGTACAATCCGAAAACCGTGTCAATTTCCTAAAAAGGCAAATAGAATATGCGTCGTAGAAAAAGGATTTTATCAGAAAAATTAGTTAGATCCCTTAAACGTCATATCTGATTCAACTATTTTTTAAATTTAAATAAGATGCACAGTGATTCGAATAAAATATTGTTGACAATTAAGGTTATTAAAAAACTTTCCTACAATTTCGGTATTTTGTATAACGTAACCTGAATTGAGTAAATATAGTTACGTTGAGCCAGTATAAAAAGAAAACGAAAATCATGAAAGTATTCTGTTTCGTTTTGGTCAGGTCCTTGCCGAAAAACTATGTTGTTTTTTAGAGGAAATTAGGCAACATGTATTAGTCTGATTTAAGAAAAAAAGAATTCTCCACGAAGTTATGAGCATTTGAATTTTGAAACTTGTTTTTCAAGAAAACATTTTTCTCTTTAAACCTCTATAACTTTTGACCTAATTGAGATATTCAAGTTTTCCGAGGGGTTAACCATCCTTGAAGCTTGGTGTAAGCTATGTTGGAGCGAAAATTGAAATTTGTAGATAGAGTTTGGGAATGGGACTCAAAAGTTGCTATTACCCTCCAGTAGGAAGCTTTTAAGAGATTTTCTCGATCAAGCAGTATCTTCCTGGAGCAGAAAACTGCTATATACTTTCAGATAATGAATTTAGAGAAGAAAGATATGCTTTTGTTGGAGCAAATATTCATAAAAATGATGAGTATAGTAAATCAAGTCCATGAATGATAAAATATTGTGAAATGATACCAATTTTGAGAGGGTATAATGCACAGTCGTGAGTGTGAGTGCGAGTTCTGACAAAACCTTTGTCTGAGTGACAAGAGTTTCGAGAACGCTGTGTGAATCGCCTTCATGAGGCGAGTGTTCGCTGATAAGCTGAAAGCTCATAAGAAGTTTCGGTTGAGCTAAGTGTTGAACCTTAAATTAGAGTGAATGAGTTGAATAACATCAGTGTAGAAGAATTGAATGAGAAACTGGAGGAACAAGGTGTGCCTTTGACAGACAGCAAGGCAGTTTTAAGTGAGAGACTTTAAGGTGCAAGAGAAGATCACCATAACGTCGTGGAACCTGCGAAAGATGTTGACACTTTGTCAAAAGCAGAGCTTGAGAGTCGTTCACGTAATCTCAGCCTTAAAATCGCGGGATAAAAGGCCAAGCTTCGTGCCAGTCTCAAATCTGCTTTAGGCATCGACGACGAGGAGGCTGAAAGCGAAGAGGAGGACAACTTTGACAACTAGAGTGACGAAGGAAGTCAGAGGTCCCCACAAGGAAGATTAAACATCTCACAACCTACTTCGACTTTTAAGACGTAGAATATGCACTTAAGACTTTCAGTGACGATAAGGGGGAATATCTCAAGCGATAGTTTGTTGCACCAACTAAAAACAATGTCAGTTATATTTCAGAATCTAAATTTATTAAAAAAAATTTTGATAAGTCAATCGGTTGTTTTATCATATGACTGGACAAAACAGAATGTGAAACCAGGTGATCTCGAGTCGAATCCCATAGTTCAATTCTCTGATTGGAGTTCAAGTCTATTGCTCGTATCTTCAGATTGTGAAGAAAGCCACTGCGAATTTTGTAAACGTATGAAACAGCTAATTTGAGCAAAATATGCAATGAATGTCGAAAAAAAATCGAGAATAATTTCCCTGTCTGTATCAAGAATCTTACGGGTTTTCATAGAAGACACTTACGCATGATCAGAGAAAAATGCGAATCTGATCGAAAGAAACGGCGACTTTATTTAGGGTTGAGATTCTTAAAAAATCTCTTTATTACTATCAAAATAAAATGATGGAGATTTCGATAGAATCTCTCAATGATCTTTTGAATAAATCAGGTTTAGAAGGCAACCAAAGACTGGCCGTTGACCAAATCCTCGCAGCGTCAAAAGCAAAAAATAAGAAGCAACGAAGATCCTCAGATTACTGGATTGTATTATGTCTACTTTTGCATGTGAAGTCGCCAGCCACTTTAAGATTGTTAAGTGATGATGACATGTTACCACTATCCTGCACTCGGACTTTTCGAAGGTTAATATTTTTTTGTTTATTATTTCAAAAAACCAATTTTCAGGTATTGAAGTAGGGTACGTAAAAAGTGCCGATTTTTGCCCCTTGTAGAATCTGATCCGTCGAATCGAATGGTCCCAGTTTCAATGTCCTTCAGTTGCAAGGAAATGGAGAAAAAACCAAGACAGCCTCCAAAACGACTTTTTCTAGTCAAATTAAAGCGTTTCAACGATGTGCAATCGTTGCCATTTATTTTCAAACATAAATTATTCTAAGATTTTCATAAAAATATTATACAGAGTTTAATTCTAAAATTTAAGAATGAACGTATAAAATGAAAATCCTGTACGATAAATGTTTTTCAAGAATCACAAATATATTGTTGCTTTTCTCTGAGCAGGACATGAATAACAATCATATTTTTTCATATTTTTTTTACCTAATAAATCCGAAAATATTTGTTCAAAGAATATGTTGCCGAAGAAAAGTCCTTTAAGTGGAACCCTACCGATACAAAATGACTATAAAATGACTAAAGAATCACAGGTTCAATCACTTTGCCGTCATTTCTATCTATAGAGGCTCAGAGGGTAATTTTGAAAGAAACTTGTACGGCTTTATGATGCCTACCTCCATATTTCACTTGGACACGTGCTGGCAAAAGGATCCTCTGTTAGTAAGCAGGCCACTATTAAGAAATTGAAAACAATTCAATTTTGCAATTGGCGATTTTAAAGTAGGATATTTGGAATCCACAAATTTCCACGATTACAGACACATGCAATTTATTTAAAAAATGTTAAAACTTTCAATAAGTTTAATTCATGGAAGAATATATTTTCGAATACATTGCTCGCAAAATTTTCAAATTTCCTTATTATTTGCTAGTAAAAACTGAACATATAAAAAATTCGCTATTACTTTTTACACCAAATTCTAAATCAGCGAGCTTAGAAATCCCTCATACGAAGTTTCATGCAAATATCTAAAAATGTTAAAATTACGTCCGCTATCCTCTCCAAGGGGCTGTAGCATCTTGTAGTTGGTGGGGAGAATCGAGCGTGAAGGACAAGGGAGCCAAACGGCCCTCGGCCTGTATGAAAATGAATACGAATGATGGGATCCCTATAAACAGGCTCTCCTGGGTGAAAGTGTGACCCCTATAAACGGGCTCTCTGGTGAGTGGGCATGAATGATTGTAGTATGGCAGAAGGGTGAGAGAGCCTAGCTAACGCGGGTTTTGCTGTATCCCTAGGTCGACGGTCCTCCCGGACCGACTCTAGCTTGGAATCGGGACAGGAATGACCTACGGCACGCATTGAGGCTAAGAAACAGCCCTCCGTTGGTGTGGTGGCTTACGAACGGATATTTGAGTGTTTCACTCAATGTGGTCACCCCCTAAGCCAGGGGTGTTGAGTGACCGTGTCCCTGGCACTTTGGCACCTAGGGGTACGAAGGCGTCTTAACGGCCTCTCGGGGACACCGGACGACCTCCCCGAGTATTTAGTCTTTCCCTTGCATGCGGCGCTCTGCAAGGGCGGAACGTTTATTTCCGTAGTTGCTTGTGGGACTATAATGGATTCTACCACTAACAAAAATTTAAAGGAAGAAGGAGGAAGGGAGGTGGCGTAGGGGGTGGGGGGATTGGGTCCGAGTGGGTTTAACATATCCACTTCCATCTGATCTGTCTCTCCGGCTAGCCATCTCAGGCGGCGGCTGTGCCGCCGGCTCTCTTGGGAGCCGGGGGGAAACAGGGAGTCGCCAGGGACTGGACTGACAGCTGTCCAGAGGACAAACTTCCTGACGGTGGTGATGGCGGCGACAAGTTACCCGAACCCGATGATAACTGCGAAGCAGTTCGAACTCTTCAGGGAGACCACCTGGAGGGTGCTTGAAAGAGTGTCCGCGAATTAATGGCCAAAATTCGAGACCTCCTTGTGCAGGGGAGAGGTCTTTATATTTGTCGCAGACAACTCAGCGGCTAAAGCTTGGCTGCAAAATACAGTGACAGACACAAGGCCCTGGGAAAGTGCAGACCTTAAAGTGGGTGGGGTTGAATTGCTTCAAAGGATGCTGAGGGCTACGGTGTGGATCCCAGGTAAACTGGAAGATCCATCTGTGGTCCTTCGGCGCTTGGAGGGATTTAACTCGTCACTAAAGACATCGTCCTGGCCAATCTTCAGGCACAACCGACCGCAGGAGCAGGGCACAACGGAAGGTCTGAAACAACTTCTAGTTGTGCAGATTCCTGAGTCCCAGACGAGGGCTCTCGCAGTCCTTGACAACAGGCACTTCTACCACTTTGGCCAGGTCAACTTTAGGGTTGCTAGTCAGGGACAGGAGGAGCCTGTTGGGACAGAAGAGGATCGGGGGCAGACGTAAATTGCTGCTCCCGGTCTCACCATTACCCAAATCAACTTACACCAAGCAAAGGCGCCTCTGCGGTTCTGCAGAGGGGCACGGATGTGAGGCACACAGATATCTCACCAATTAAAGAACCTTGGTTAGTTGAAGTTAACATAAGGGGACTGAGGGGGGGGGGGCTTGTTTTTGTTACAGTGACACCAAGGCGGCCAAACCAAGGACCTGCATGCTGGTGGAAGGATTCAACGTTGTTCCGCTGCTAGAACTGTGTTCGAGAGATCTGATGGTGATATCCACAAATCTTAGAGGAATTGGATATTTAGTCATAGGATCGCCCTACTTTCCGTATGACAGCGAAACCAACCCACCAGAGGGAGTACCTACACTGGTAGAATACTGCAAGGTACGGGGTCTCCCTCTTCTGTTGGGGTGCGATGCTAACTCCCACCATACATTGGGGGGTAGCACGTACACTAACTCAAGAGGGAATGATCTACTGGAATATTCAATAACTACTGATTTAGATATTTTCAACACGGAGAATACCCCGACGTTTCACAGCTCAGTCAGGGAAAAGGTCATTGACATCACCCTCTGTACCGGTTGTTTTAGAGATAGGGTAAAAAAGTAGAGAGTCTCGGACGAAAACACCCTCTCAGGTCACTCACAGATAGAGTTCGAGCTGAAATCTACCTATCCTTGGGCTCTACGTGGGCTAGAAATCCAAAGAGAACGGACTGAGATCAGTATTCCACTGAACGTGGTTGTATTCACCAGATGGTACAAGTGCGAGACCACGAGTACACTGAAACTGGAAGGACAACAACTGAGTGTCACTGAACAAGCTAAATATCTAAGAGTCATCCTGGATAAGAAGCTGTTATGGAACGAGCACCTGGAAAACAAGCGCAAAAAGCTAACAGCGACGCTTTGGTCACTGGTGCCTCGAAGTCGACACCCACAGTGGCATTGGGCGCACTAGCCGGGTTAGAGACCCTCAATCCTACTATCAAGGCCACGGCTGCGAAGGCAGCCTGGAAAATCAATATGGAAAGCGGCGGGAGGATCTCGACAGAACTGCGGATTCAAACCGATATCGCGAGTAGGCGGACCTTGAGCATGTTCAGGGACAAAACGCCCACTCGCTACCTCTTCGACAGGAAGTATCGAGTCAGCCTATCCACGAGAGGAATGGGCTAGCGGCGAGGGATACCTGCCTAGATATGGAGACACCTGGTTCACAGACGGTTCCAAGAACAAGGAGAAATCAAGAGCCGTGTCTATCGCAGGAGGAAAGGAAAGGACTTCACAATTCCGATGGGATCTTACACCACAGTCCTACAAATTGAGATCATGGCCATGCTCTAGTGTGCCTATATGGCACAGGAGTATGGCAACAGAAGAAATATCCACATTTGCTCAGGCAGCAGGGCTGCTATAATGGCCCTGAATGGAACATCGACTACGTCAATACAAGTATTAGAATGTTTTGAGGCACTGAACAAACTAGCAACGTAGAACCCAGTGCCTTCACTTTGGATCCCTGGACACAGTGGGATTAAAGGCCATGAGATCTCGGACAGACTAGCAAAACTAACAGTGAGAGAAAACTCTACTGGTCCCAAAGGCATTTCCAGTAAGCTGGTCACTGAAGAAATTAAGAGTTGGCTGACCGAGAAACATCAGAAGGAGTGGAATAAGGTCACTGACTGCAGACAGGCCAAAACAATCGCGGGGAAGTGTCAGGAACACACGGGCAGTAACTGCATCAGTGAGTCAGACATATCGGCCAAGGATGTTGTTGCGGTCCTCTTCGTATGGAAAGGACTTTGGGGTCACGCATAGGCTTATGAGGCGACGCAACGGGACTAATCCATACGTCAGGGGCTCTCCTAATCTCAACCCTAACGGGGCTGCAGCTACCAGACCCAGCTCCTGCTCCTGTTGAGCTCATTGAAGAGCTCAATGAGGAAAGCCTTCGTCTCCGGGTGTGCTTCACTGATGCCATCCTAGAGTCTGCAGATCAAAAACCATCTATGAGGAACAGTTTGCCGAAATTTAGGGTCAACAAAGACCTGGTCCGGTTAGTTGGCAGCTTCAAAACCGAGATACTGCCTCTGTTCTTGCAGCAGGATATGAGCTTGCTGCAGGTGCAGAATCTTACGTATTGCGCTGCAGTCACGTGTGTCAGGATGATGAGCATGAAACTCAGAGTCCGGGCTGCTAACAACTACGCCCCGAGAAAGATGTCACATCCTCCATGGAAGTTTCGACTTCAAAGCGAGATTAGTAAAATAAGAGCAAAACTAGGACGGTTGCACCAATTTCGAAAGGGCAATCTGTCTCAGAGACTGAGTCGCCATGTGGAGGAGATCCTTCGTCCAAATAACATTAGCTCTAGCAATGACAATAGGACCTTTTTGGCATATGAAAAACGTTTCTATCGCAGACTTGCAGATGGCGAAAATAAGACTCAAAATTATTGTGAACCACCTTGGGCCGAAGAAATGGCCAGATATTGGTCGAGCATCTGGGGTACTCATAGGTCAAGTCAACTGGACACGACGTGACTCCGTACGATGCTTGCCTCGCAAGAATTAACGTGCAGACATAATGATGTTGCTGGGATCATTCACCAACAAATCGCCCTGAACACGGGCTTAATAAAGAGATTTGAGTCTAACTACAAATATATCCCAGTTAAAGTACTAGAGAACGAACACCATCTCCTTTACTGGGACAGGACTATTCTAACTGACTACCTAGTCAGGCACAATCGTCCAGATGTCCTGTGGTTAGATAGACTTGCTCATAATGTGAGAATAATAGACATAAGCGTTCCCCTAAACAATAACATTAGGCTTCGACACACTGAGAAAATTCAGAAATATTCGGAGCTAAAGCAGGAGATCCTGACCATGTGGAGAGTGAAACTAATGTCTGTAAGAAAAATTGATCCTATAAACAGGCTCTTCGGTATGAATATGTTGGATCCCTATAAACGGGCTCTCCAGAATGAATGTTGGATCCATATAGACGGGCTCTCCAGTGTCATTGTTGAATCTCTGTAGACGGGCTATCCAGTGTGTGTTAATCGCGAATTATGACGAATGCGCAAACAGAATATTAAGTTCCGAAACAACGACTGACATCAGCAAATCTACTAAGCACTTGCCGCGTTTCGCGAGCGTGTTTGGTAGCGAAGTATCGGGTCATGAGTAATGGAGTAATAGAGAATAATAATAATATAGAATAGAGAATAGTATGGAGAAATATATAGAATATAGAATAGTAATAGAGAATAATAATAGAGTAATAGAGAATAATAATAATAAAGGTGTTCTCGCGTAGTCGTCGCGGTAGGGCTTGAGCTTTCCTCTTATGACTTCGACGGCTATGCTGGCGGTAACATTGCTACTGGCAGGGTTTCCCATGCCAAACAGGCGAAGAACGAAGAGAAAGGGGCCTAAGCAGAACACCAAAACCCAAAATAATGGAGAGTTTCGTAAATAAATTGATACGATGGTCGCTACCCGAGGATCGTCGGGGCGCCCCTGGAGCCACCGCTGGGGGCCACAGCAT
>JAUMHM010000051.1:2421874-2435054 GCA_032362435.1 Melikaiella ostensackeni | reverse complement strand
GCTGCGGCATTTAGAAAAGTCCTGAAATGATAGGGCAGGAAATTGACCCATAAAAATTATCAATACTTATAAACAAGTATTCATTATTTGATCATTCGACCATTGGTTAATTGAATAAATTCCCTCGAATTTAATTAATTGAATAAATTCTCGGATGAACCAGTGAAATGAGTTGGAACGCTTCTTTTCTTTGAGTTGCATTTATTAAATAGGGCTTTCCAAAATGTCATCTATGTCCCCTCCTGTAATTAAGAGATTTGAGGAACGTTCAGGAAAGGCATTTCGTGCAAGAGAAGACAAAGCTTTATTTCTCTCCTCTGTGGAAAAGTTTTTGGGAAATAAGTTGATTGTGCATGACGTCGCCAGTATAGTTTCACCTAACGGCAGTACAAGCACTGTTGCAATTACGATGAGGTTCGTAAATCCCCCTTCCGAAAGAGAAGAAGTTAAGTCCAACGAAATTACGAACTGGGGCGATTTTAGTACTATTTTTGACGCGAATTTAAACAAATTGCAAAGGAGAATTCACCAAGCTGAAAAATAAAAACTCAAACAAGGAACTGGTGTAGATTTGATAGATTTAGATTCTGAGGCTGAATCTGACGCCGAAACGGTAATTTGCGAGTAAATGGAAAATTTTTCCCGGATAATAAAAGTGATTGATCAGAATTCTATTTTTGGTGCCAGAAATGTTCTTTTATTTGATATTCAACAAAGTCGCTAAAGATCATAGAATCTTAGAAGCTTAATAAGTATACGAGTAACACCCTAGCAAAACTACTACTATTTTGCACGAGAAAAGTGCGGTTTTCAATTTCAAAGCAAAATCAATAACGCATTATACCCTGCACCATGAGTAAAAAGGGAGATAATATAGACAATTCTGACCATCAGAGAGACTTGGAAACTAGCACTGTGCAAGAGAGTGCAGCGAGTAGGACGGATTCTCAACCCAATATTGCTGCTTCTACACCCCTATTGAACCTGGATGCAAGTGCAACAGAGCACCACAATTCGACGGGAAAACTCCGTGATTAAGAGAATTTTTGCAAGCCGTAGCAAACGGTGCTGTTTATATTACTGACGCAACAAAATCAGGTTTTATCAAGGCCGTGTATAATAAACGTATGGTGCCGCAAGAGAAAGCGTTCGCGATAAACGATTTAATAAGATAAGCGAGTTAGTAGCACATTTATAAAAATGTTTTGCACCCTCAAAAAGAATACCAGTGGTATTTTGAGGCAATTGACAATTTGAGAATGAAGCAAACGGAATCAGACAGTGATTATCATGATCGTATTCAAGGTATTCTAAGTGGTGTAAAGCACTCCTCGGGAGAAAAGTATACACTAACGTACTGAGAGGTCGCTGAAGTCGTCCCGCAACAAAATATAGTAGAAAGTGCTATCATGATGGAGCTCGCGACCGACGTGGCTTTAGATGCTCTTATTAGAGGAATACCAGACAAAACGTCCATTTTTGTGAATCCGAGAAATCCTAAGGGTCTCAACACCAAATTCCTACAACTGATGATAAGATAGTACACAAGAAACCATATCGATCTACGTACGAATCCATGGGACAAGAAAAAATTGAGCTACAAAAACAACTAGAATGCGGGATTATTGGACACTCAATATCATCGTATAGCTCGCCATTGGTGATAATTCCTAAGAAGATTGATGCCTCCGGTCAAAATAAATGGCGTATAGCTATCGACTACCGGGCATTAAATGAAAAGATTATTGGAGATGCATATTCATTGCCCAATATCAGTTCAATTTTTGACAGACTAGAAAACGCTCGTTATTTCAGTGTTTTCGACCTGGCAATCGGTTTACGACAAATAGAAACACACCCTGACGACAGGTATGAAACCGCATTTTCCTTAACCAAGGGATACTACGGATATCTGCGCATGCCAATGGGAATTAAAAATGCCCCTTCCACCTTTCAGCGCCTTCTAAACGACGTGTTGAAGGGAATTCTAATGCCGAAGCTTTCGTTTATTTGGACGACATCATTATTCATTCGCGAAACTTCGAAGACCACGATAAGAGAGCTAAGTGACTTTTTAATCGGCTTCGAAAAGCAAACTTGAAACTTCAGTCGGATAAATGTGACATCTTGAGGACAGAAGTGATGTATTTAGGTCACATTTTAGGCCAAGACGGTGTGAAACCAGATACCACAAAAGTAGCAGCAATTAGGAATTTTCCGCGTCCTACAACTGGGGCTTTCCTAGGGCTTCCAGGTTACTACTTCAAGCTAACGACAGACGCTTCAGAGTTCGCTGTAGGTGCAATACTCACCTACAGAAAGGATGGTATTGACATGCCCATTTTCTTCTTTTCGAAAATAAGGTCCAGAACTGAACAACAGTACCCGAAAGCCGAAAAAGAGTGCCTTGACATATTCTACGCAACAGAAAACTATCGTCCATACTTATACGGCAAGGAATTCATCCTAGCATGCGATTTCGAACCGGTTCATTGGATGACCTACATCGACAATCCCTAATTCAGACTACTAAGGTGGCGACTCAGACTCAGCGAGTATCCTTATAGATTTGAGTACAGACACGGAAAGTTGAATAGGAGTGTCGAAGCCCTATCAGGTAACCCCGCGTCTGAAGACAAAGAGTTGGATTCAACAAATTTCACGGACATAACTGACTCTGACGATTTAGCTGAATCAAAACCCTCAGAGGATCCAATTCCGAATCTAGAAACTAAATTCGACCCCACGGAACGTGCAGAGCAAGTTAAGAGAACGTCAAAACGAATGAAAAAACTAAGGTCTTATCCATAACACGTTCTGCAACAACCCGACGAGAAAAGAACGATGAGAAGAAAGCTCAAGTAGCATCTACAAAAATTTTAAGAAAGCCTATCCTCAAAACGTTTGAAAAACCATCAACCTATTTCCAAAAAGTTGTTAACTCAAGGAAAACTGAACAGGCGGAAAGGAGTTCTAAAAAAATTCAAGAGGTACCAAGGGTATCCATTCCAAAAAAACCTATCCCTATTTCTCCCAAATTCATAGGGAATACGGACCCATGGACAAAGTTCTCCGTTGGGAAACCCACTTACTTCAAACCTGTAAAAACAAAAGCCACCTCGGACCTACCACTTCTCACCGAAGTATGAAAAGTGCCCAGACCGAGAGGAAGGCCTGAAGGATCTTGAAAGCATAAAGACACTGATAGTGACGAAGAGTATGCACCCCCTGCCAGAATCAATATATCTAACCTCGACAGGACAAGTATAGGTAAGAGAGTGCTAAGAAGAAGGGCCAACGCAGTCGAAGACACTTCTGTATCCAGCAACAGTTCATTTTCTTCAGATGAAACAGCATCTGAAAGTGGAGACAGTCCGGACCTAGATGCCTCAGTGTTTCGGAGGAACCACAGCGTATTGCCTAGTCTTGAACCCGTAATAAATTCCCCAATGGAAAATGTGGCGCCAAAAAGTGCGTCTGATAGGGCATCAGGCCCCAGTCCTTGGTTTCCCCCGCTTCAGGAAACATATACCGACGTTTACATCTATGGTGCATGTAGCTGTAATGGTGCCGGGAAACCAAGAGCAGGAACAGGCATTTGGTTTGGACCAAATTATCCACTAAATACCTCTCGTTCAGCAAAAGGTTATGAAACTAATAACGCAGCTGAAATTGAGGCAGCCACGGTGGCCGTCGAATTAGCTGTAGATGCAGGGATCAGGAAACTACGGATGAATACTGATGCGGAATTCCTGATCAACAGCGTCACGGATTGGTCCTTGGAAATGAAATGGCGGACCAACTAGCACGTGAAGGAATCGAGAATATGGATGTAAACCCCGTCTCAGAACCAGATTTCGAACTCGATGAAGTAGCCGTAGACGTCATGCCCATCCTCTCCTGAACCCATGGAATATGTGGAAATAAAGTCAATGACCACCTGTACGGATGAGCCTCAGATAGCCCATCAATGGACAGAGCCTCTTTCTTTCAGGAGAGATAACTACGCTCACTTTATTTCTGAGCATTGTGAACTTATAAACCCTATCACTAAGCTCCTAGTGGCTACAGAGCGTCTTGATTATCAAAACTTCTGGGAATGCCGGCCAAAGAAGGGCCAAGTCCTGATTACTCCTCGCGGTCGTTACGAAACCTAATCAATTGCTGTCACAAGACAATATGGCTATGAGATCGATTATGAGGACGTAATCAAAAGATTAAGAAAACCTTCGCGACATTTCAAAACGCGATAATCAAGTTGCGTGTCGTATAGCGAACGCCGCAGATCTGTTGGGACACCTATCTCAAGATAAATTGACGGAACTATTAGCAGAAATATTCCGGTGTGGCGATACAACTATCACTCTTTGCCACGGAAACATAGAAGTTCTTTCCCCATCCCCAAGACATGGAATAATTGCTGAATGCATAATAGCTTGATCGGAGGTCACAAAGGGATCACAAAAACTTACCGACGTATCAGAGAAAGATATACTTGGCCTGGGTTGCGGGACAATATTACGGAGTGCATTTGTGGCTGTAATAGCTGGCTAGAAGAGAAACTCATTCGGGCTCGTACCCGAGAACTAATGCCGAGAAAAATACCGATACGCCACCCGAAATTTTCGACGAAATCTCTTCAGAAACAGTCAAAAAACTGTCTACTACACCTAATGGAAACCGACACGTACTTACTATGCAAGATAACTTCAGCAAGTATTGTATCGCCGTTCCTATACCAAATCCAAAGACCACCACGATTTCACATGCAGTCGCAACGACCCTATTTCGACAATATGGTGCGACTGGATGTATTCTCACTGATAGAGGCGGAAGTTTTATAAGTACTCTAATAAAAAAACTGGCGAGGATTTTCAATATCAAACACTTAACCACCTCAGGCTATCGTCCGCAAACTAATGGATCGCTCGAAAGGAGTCATATTTTGCTAACGGACAACATAAAACATTATGCTAGTCACTATGACGACTGGGACCGATTGCTGCCATTCGCCATGTTTGCTTACGATACTTCCATACACGAGGCGACTAATTTCACACTATATGAACTACTTTCCGGTCGTGTAGCCAGAATACCCACCTCTTTCCCGCAAGGCCCAGAATTAGAAACGTACGGGTCTCACCTGAGAGATTTGATCGTACGATTTTCCGAGATCCAAAAGATAGCCGCGACGAATCTAATGAAGGCAAAGCATCGCTCAAAGAAATACTATGATGAAGGGGCAAAACCGTTAAATGTGAAAATCGGAAGTAAGGTTTATGTATATAATGAAGTAAGACAAAATAAATTCGATAAACGGGCTACTGGACCGTTTACTATTGTAGAATTTACAGAATAATAATGCCGTCCTAGAGACTGAAACCGGCGAAAGGTTTTCCAAACACACGGATAAGCTCATGGTTAAACATTACTCAAGGCCCTCTCCCCCCCCCCTCAAATGAAGTTAATTAATTCGCAGAACCACACCACTGTTGGGTTTTATCGGCAGCATAGCTGGACCTATAGCCGGACTGTTAACATATGAGCTGATGCGGAAAGCAGACCAACTTGTAAGCCGTATACCAGATCCGGAACATATCGAAGTTTTCCATTAGTTCCTGCGAGACATTGGAGCCGGAATCGACCACTATATTCGTTCTGTAGATAATAAACTATTGGATGTAAAGAAAGGGCAACTCCATCCTTCGTTGTTGACATCACAACAACTGCAGTCTGTTTCTAGAGACATCCAAGACTATGCGCCGAAGCTAAGTTTCCCCATTCCCGCTCCAAAGATCAGAATGATGGAATTGAGCAGAGTAGCATCTACTCTCATCATCTGCAAGAAAGATAAGTTGCAAGTAATTATAGACATTCCTCTAGTGGAAAGAACTGAATATGTAGTTTACAAGATGCACGCAGTGCCTGTCATACAACAAAGCTCAAGTCATACTGCCAAACGTGCAGTAATGTATTCAGACTTCTCTTACATTATGGTGGAAGATTCACAAAGAACCTATCTCTTAGCCAAGGAAGAAAATCTTATGACATGTGAAAAGGTGTTAAGGATTTTTCTCTGTCAAAGTAACCTGCCCGTGTATGAGACGTGAAGGCATTAGTCCTGTGAAGTACAGCTTCTCTATAATCCAACAATTGAAATCCTGCAGACCTGCAACATCAGGATAGGCTATCAGGCTCAGTCTTACTGGACAGAACTGGAGACCTTAGGTGGATGGCTCTATTCCCTAACAATACCGATTCCAGCGAGAATAATATGTTAAGGTAGGTCGGAGGACATCGTACAACTTTCTGACATAGGCCTCGTTCAGCTAGCCTCAGGATGTAAGATAAAGACTGCGGAAGTCAGTCTATCGGCACCTATCACAACGAGAAGAGAAAGAGAAGCCATATATGAGTGTGACTTGCATTTGGATTCAGACAAAATCTCACTGATAATGGCTCCAGCTAGACTGCCAAGAGAAATGCTAGTGAAGGAATTGGCGCCAGTAAGATAATATCAGAAAATCTCCAACTTTTACACAATTTCTAAGACACTGAACGAATTGGAACATGAATTTTACGACCTCAATTTTCAGCAACAAACTGAGGATGAACAAGATACACTAATCCTTGGCTCTTACGCCGGTATTGTATTACCGGCCTAAGGAATAATAGCATACTGCTGCAAATCCAACATCTGGGCGGTAATGCTGATCCTTAGACGCTGTTCTGAATGGAAGACAACAGTTATCACCGTTGATGATATGAAAAATTCTGGCAAGCTACAAATTAGGCAAGATGCAGAAACTCTTGTTCTAGAAGCATTTGGCTCAGGAGAAAATATAACCAAGCAGGAGACGGGAAGGATGACACAAATCGATAAAATCCCGAAATCCATCCAACCATGGAGAACACAGGATTGTACCAAATATAGTGCTGCCTAGGCAGACCCTACAACCTGCATAGAACACACAAGCATCTCACAGAAAAATGCACCAACAAACTCCAGATGTCTTCAAGATAACAACCCTCGACCAGCAATCAACACCTATAAAAGTGTGCTATTGTGTTGAGTGTTTCAAAAAGGAAAATGAAGTCCCAAGATGTTAGAGCCAGTGATGTGTTCGTATTCAAATACTTTCAATTATACCTTCGATTTGTAAACTTTGCAGTAGTCAAGCAATATTATGAATTGACGTAGTGTTGTCTTGTTGGAAGAATTATAATAGTTTGCGCAGTATTTTTACCTGCCCGCGAAAGACACTTGCAGGCAGCTCGGAAAAGAAAAACAAGCGATAGAATTATGAGTATTGAAGTAGAAAGATTGAGCGTTATTGCTAAGACAATGGTGTTGAGGGAGAGAGAGATAAGCAAGAGATCAGTGGCCAGGTAGCACATGTGTTCCGTTCTTTTCGCACTCGTCAGTTTTGGCATCAGGCATTCTCCGTTGAATTAAGAGCATATAACAATGTGAATACTGTGATGAGTCAGGCGATGCACCATGGAAGGCAGTATACGCAATTTCTATTGCGCCCCTTCTGTCCCTCCCTACTTATGAATTCTATGAACATATATCTATACCTAGGCTGCTGACACATGTCAACAAACCCACGTGCATGGATCTGACCAAAGGCTAAGGGCTGGAATTGAATGGGAAAGAACACCTCCCAGGTACAACATTTCGCAAGTTGTAGAAGATTCTGATTGTGAAATCTCTAGAATGCAATCAGGAATTCTTTTTCATTGATGGGCCAATTCTTCTTTCGCAATACCATTGAAAGAACGGACAGAGGCTAACACACTGGGTGGTCTGCAATAAAATTTCTCGCCATGCAGGCATGTCAATGATCCAAAATTATTCCTTGCAATCCTTTCGATAGCTAAATCCTTACTCCGCGTTATTCCCCACCAAAAATTAACTGTGGTGCATCAACGAGACACGTCACACATAATCCAATTTCGCACTTTGTCGGGCGACGCGAAGTAGTTTAGACGTAAACAAAAACCGTCCAAACAACCCCTGCCCGTCTGAAGGTCGGAACGTGGACCGTTAGTAGATTTCTAGCGAAAATCGCGTTGGACGTAAACATGAAGTCGTGAAAAATAAGTTTTTTCTTCCTACGACACTTACTAATAACTACGCTGGTGCGCATCGTGGCCTCTAGCTAGTTAGTATGAAAGCGAATAAAGATTTCCGGTCGAAGGGTACAAAAAGTGGACGGAGAGTGCCGCGTGCCTACGGAAATTTGAAAGAAAATTTAAAAGCTATGCTAGTACGCATTGTAGCCTCTGGCTAGCTCTGATACATATGTTCAAAAAGGACACGTAGAATTACACCAAACTGATACTGGTACGCATTGTAGCGGCCAGACTTAGTTTTGTAATTTTTAGTGGATTTAATTTTTGAAAACAGATTCGGTACGCATCGTGGCTGCCAGACCAATTTCCAAACATTGGGTCGAAGTGAGATTTTGTGCGAGAAAAGACTAGAGTCGAAATACCAATTTTCGACGAAAGATAAACGAAATCCATACTGACAGCCCGCTCTGTGTCAGTAGATACGGAGGGACGTCTCTCTCTCTCTCTCTCTCTGTTGATTCTGCAGTACAATGGTAGAATAAGAAGTTCCATAGGGTAAGCATAAATAAATATCTGTATCGCTCCATATCATATTGTTCTTTGGAAACATGACAGGCGGTATAATATAAGGAACCTAATTTTGTTGAAAGTGATTTTTGCTAACTAGCTATGATTAATAAAATTTTCAGGTTGTGAATTATGGCTTAATAAAAAAATCTGTGTTTAATTTTCTGGAAGAATCCCTCCTTTTATTTCTCTCGAAAATTCAAATGCGCGATTATTCGATAACGTTTCTTCTTTTTTGTAAATGTAATAAGGTAACGGCAACCCTGGATAGAGTTAGAAAACGACGACTTCAATAAAATATAAACTAGAGTTATAAGTTAAAATGTTGAAATCTGGGTAGCTTCGGAAGGCTTCCACGTAGTTAATAAAATTAATACTAATTTTATTTCCGTATGTAACACCGTCAAAATTTTATAATTTGAGGCGGAGACAGATAAGATTCAAAGTTGGCAAAAAAATTGCAGAAAGCGGAAAAATACTGTCAAACAAAGGAAGAGGAATAGCGAAGAAGTTAAATAAACATTTTGGAGGACCACTCTTTATTAAAGCCGAAATTTCACCGACAATTTACAAGATGGAAAATGAAAACGGGAAACCACTGGGTAATTGGAATGTGAAAGATATTAAAAAATATATTTTCAAGAAATAGATTTGAAATTTTCGAAATGGTATGTATGTAAACAAATTGATTTTTACACTACTGAAACTATACAAAAATACATGTACATGAACGATGACCAAAAACAGGAGAGACAGAAATACATTTAATTGCATGAAATGGACAAACGATTAATTTTAAAGTGCTCTAGGTGCTTGAGAAAATTACCAACACAGGAGTTATTGACACAGTCTTGCCAGAGAGGGGTGAATTTAATGCAACCTTAAGCAAACAGGGTACAGGAAGAGAAAAAGAATAGAAGGGAAGAAATTTATAGGCGAAAGAGAGCACGAACAGAAACAAATATAAAGAGAGCAATGAAAGAGACAACAGAGACAAAACTTCAAGAAGAAAGAGTAGGGATGTTCGACCAGTTTGGATCTAGGAGGAGAGATCCTAGATTAAAAAGACTGGCCGAAGTATTGAGATCAAGATATGGTTTATTTGCAAAAGAAGAAGTGCAAGAAAGTATAAGAAACAGGAAAAGAGAATAAAAACGAGAGGAGAAAAGAAAAAAAAACAGAAAGCAGAAGAAAAAAATTCAAGAGTACTGAACATCATTAAAAAGTAAGAGGTAGCAAAAAACGAACAGGAAAAAATAGAATTAGGAAGACAACTGCTCAAGAGAAGAAATGAACTACATCCACATCACAAAGAGCATAAATTGAAATAAAAACAACAAAAAGATAAAGAGAAGGAATGAGAACGCACATACACGGACTGAAAATTTTTTAAAAATAAAACTCCTATTTATACTTCAGCACATACATAACAATACAATTTACTAAGACCCTCCACATATGCCACTGACCACAGTTTAAATAAGCTTAAATTGAGTGGAAAATACTAAAATTTTCGAATGAAGTGGTAAATTTAAACTAAAAATAGTGAGAAAATTTATTCATAGTAAAGGTAAATACGGCTATAAGAGACCAGGATGAAATCTCATTTTTGGAAAATTAACTATTCTGTTTAAAAAAAATCGAAATAGAATTTACAAAATAAGTTACTTTTTAGCGAGAAGAACCAAAGATGTGTAAATCAGATGAAGATACTGAAACGAGAAAAAAAATTAAATAGCGATTTAAAGAATTTTAATACAAAAAGGAATATTATCTACAAATGATGAGAAATCAAAAACCAAGATTTGTAAAAAAGAGAATTCATATTAGGGTAGAAATTTGAAAATCAAAAACGTTACACAGAAAAAAAGATAGTATAATAACAATATAGACAAAGATAGGGAAACAACAAGGAATACAGATAAGAGTTGAGACAAGAGTAATATTTAATTTTTATTTCTTTTTTAGAGGTAGAAATTTTTATTTTGTCACAGATAATGAAGATGGAAGAAAACTAGATGTGAGAATGTAGGCACTGCAAGAAGAAGATACAACACAATTGTACATCTTCCACTATACATATTGTAGCGAGAGTTTGAACTGGATCAAAAACTACTATACGGTTTCGGATTCGACAAAAACAAAGCACGTGAGAGGCGCTTAGGTCGAGACCAACACAAAATCAAGGGTATGCTGAAGATACAGTTTGAAAAGGAGGAACCAATACTTCACCAGGATAAAGAAAGAAATCAAACCCTAGACATGCAGAAAGAAAAGTGAAAGAAAGTAAATAGGAGACAAACGATACATACTTAGTACAAGAATTGACAGAAGATGATACGTGGTTAACCTTCGAAGACGAGTTACACCGATGCAAAGAAATCCTATTAAATACAGAGACCACCCTCACAACGGAGGGGGAAGGTTATAACGGAGGTATAAGATCCCCGACACCCTACGGTTCTGCGGTCCAGAGCAAGGAGCGGGGAGACGCCCCACGCTACACTTATCCCAAAACCTCGACCGACGCTAACCTCAGTCTAATGCTACCTACGCTAAGAGTCACTATTCGGTGCCTTGCAGTCACGTTTCGTCACCCCCCAGTTTTACACCAGGAGTACCATGAGTCCTTATGCCTCACCTCCAACCTGCTCTCGGGTAAGAGCCAGCGAGATTTTCCAGCGTTTGTGGTCAGAAGGTCCCTCGGATTCGATGTGAATTTCTTGGTACCTTAGAAATTATTTTATTAATTATTTTAATTATTATTCTTATTTTTATTTAAAGATGGATAAAAAAGTATCAAATACAGATGAAAACAACTCATATGGTACCAATGAATTCGTATCAAAAATATCTACAAGTTTAAATACATTTAAAGATTTAATTATTAAAAGAATCAGAAAATTATGTGGCGTACTGTATCTAGACATCTTTTTATAAAATTACACAACACCATTAAATTTTTCATAAAAAATTAGGCTAATACTGATCTAAACATTTTTTTGTAAGCACGAAAGAAATGAAGATTGGTCGAATAACCACTGCAGGGTCCCCATGGGAGCGACTGCAATGCAAGGAAATAGCAGTGGCTCCTAGTAGAACCGTAGTAAATTACACCTATGGTCAGGCCTCACAAATGTCTATGGCGCGGGGGTATAGCTTCGCTGTTACGAACCAGTGATGGCTTTATGCCTGCGAGAGCACCGATCACAAGGACAATCATTTTAACCGAATGTTCTCGAAATATTCGTCGCAGCTCCCTCATAAGCTGTTGATACATCTCCTCTTTTTCCTTCTGCTTGATTGTGATTTTGCTGCCCGCTGTAGCAGAGAATTCGATCACGAACATAGTTCGTTCTCGAAGTCAAGTGTGACCTGTGATTTCTTCACTTGTGCTTTTAGAAGTGAGGATATCTTATTTAACGCCGGCAGCTTGAAACGCCAACTCTGTCGAAGGAGATGCTCATATCTGTTACGGAGAGCCTCCTTAACCGATGTTGTATCCCAAATGCAGCTCTTAGGCACGCTTAGGTATAAGTAGATCTCTCAAGCTTAGCGCCAATGTATCTAATAGCACTCTAATCCACGAGCTAAGGGTTTTCGGGGACGCCATCAGGTCGTCCTCGCTTGAGTTGAATCTTGGAAGACTTGTCCAATCCAAAGTCCATACCAATCTCTCTAGTGTACCTCTCGAAGATCTTCAGTGCAAGCTTAAGCAGAGGTACACATGAGAATTGCGTAGTGCGAGAGATAGTGGCAAAAGTGTGATTCAAAAGAGGAGAGGGCCCATGGTGTGGCCCTGTAAGACGCCCCTCGAGAATGTGACGCTGTTGGTTGTCACTCGATGTTTTCCAGAAGAAATATTAAATCTGGTTTTCCAAAGAAGTATCAATCCCTCTATGCATCTCACTATGCGTGGATGAGCCTTCAAGATTCCCAACAGACAGATGATAAGTCTATGGGAGGTTAAATTGTAAGATTTCTGGTAATCAATCCAGGCCATTGACAGATTGCGGTTATAGAACGTAGCGTCTTTGCAGATGATCCTGTCCATTAGCAGGTTTTCCCATCAGTCTGCTACACCTTTCTCTGACGCTCGTTGTTCGTCAATCTCTCCCCACACTGGTCCAATCGTCCAATCAATCCTGTCATTCAAGGTAGCTGTAAATATCTTATCCGGAGGGTTCAGACAAGTTATTGACTGTAGTTCCTTGGATTGGACAAGTCGCCTTTCTCTTGTAGGAGTACAGTACGCCCCAAGAATAACCGAAGCGGAGTGGGCATCTCCGACTTTAAATATGAGATGAAGTTCCGGGCCTGATGCTGGGGCGTAGAAGTGAACTGCTTCCGCTAGAAGTGCTTGATACCATCTGGTCCTGCAGCGGAAAAGTTTTTCGTGCCCCTCAGTGTCTTCATTATCTCTTTGGCAGTGATTGGTGCACATTAATACCCAGATGATATGAGTTTGTCATAAAGTTTCTTGAAGCAGAGATGATATCCTTAGTGTCTTCATTCAATTCGTGTCGAACCTCGT
>JAUMHM010000051.1:2410521-2421774 GCA_032362435.1 Melikaiella ostensackeni | reverse complement strand
AATTTCCCGCCGTCGAAGGCTTCGACGGTGTTTTCTTCACAGTCTGCTGTGGCTTTAAGGTCAATCCAACCTTTTCCATTGACTTTGCTGTCTTTAATCTCATCGATAAGTCTTTCCCGAACGAAAAGGAATGTTTTTGCTCGTTCAAGAAAGTCCTTGGCTTTGCAATCCAAGCTTGGATAAACAAAAGCCTTTCTAGTCTTACTCAACTGAAAATAAGACTCTGACAAAAGTTTACCTGCATCCAACAAGGGCTTCAGAACCTCAGCTCTGTGCTCGTCATCATTTTTGTTACGAAGCAGTACAGATAAGCCTGTACTCAGCGCCGACATGGCCGAACCCAAAGTATTTTGATCCGAAGTAAAAAATTTGTCTCTTTTCTTAACAGATTCGTTAATCGACGCTTCAAATTCCGGGTCGAGCTCCGGTACCTCGAAATGATAGTTACACTTACGCGGATATTTTTTAAGTAAATCCTGTTTTTCTTCTTTTTTAATACCGACCTGCAATCAAGCTTGCCAGCGATCACCAATTTCTTGATGCAGCAATAAATCATTATTGTCAGAGGACAATACATAATTACCGAGAAGCTCCTGTGTCTCCTCGTCAAGAGAGTCGATTTCCGAAGCATCCTTGCTATTATTTAAATTTTCTTTCTGATCTGGATCTGAATCTTTAACCTCTTTCCCGTCTCCAGAATTCTCCTTGTCTGTCAGAGACATCTCTGATGAAGTGATACTTCCTGTAGTAAACAAAAAAAAAGAACAAAGCTAGTATGCTCCGTTAATAACGTCGGTACCTGCCGTACCGATCGTATTGCGCGACCTATCCCTCAACTGACTGAGGGCCTGTCGCCATGAATGCACGGTATGTCCCTCCCCTCGTGAGGGCCCACCGCCTAATAATTGGCACGGTTTATCTCATCCCCAGTATGAGCCTACTGCCCTGAATACAATTATACTTACGAGAATCTTCTCGTCGATCGGGTTCACTCTCATAAAATCGCCTGCCGAAGCGATGCTCAATAGACCTCCTCGGAACACTCACACGTTCCCTAGATGGCGATCGCAAACGGCCACCATGTCTAACCTCCACTTTCAATTTTCTCAACTCTCTTTGGAGTTCCTTCACTTCGTTAGTATGAGATCGAGATCTATGCCTCCTCTTGCGCGATGATTTTTCCATTTATTTAACTGAATGAACTTATTTTGACTAACAAGATTACACTGACGATGTCGCGTATCGTGCAAGAAAAAACGTTATGATGATTGGGGGCGTGAGGAGCGTATAGGAGGAGGTAGTCTGTCTTCTGTTTAGCTGAAGATCGTGGCGACATGGTGCGTGGACTAGCGGTACTACATAGTTAAATCTCTCGAACGAAACTCGGAACATAATTGTACAGTAGAAAGTGAATTGGAACGTTTATTGTTTTTGAGTTGCATTTTACCAAATAGGGCTTTCCAAAATGTCATCTATGTCCCCTCCTATGATTAAGAGATTAGAGAAACGTTCAGGAAAGGTATTTCGTGCAAGAGAAGACAAAGCTTCATTTCTCTCATCCGTGGAAAAGTTTTTGGGAAATAAGTTGATTGTGCATGACGTCACCAGCGTAGTTTTACCTAGCGGCAGTACAAGCACCGTTCCAATTAATATTAGGTTCGTAAATCCCCCTTCCAAAAGAGAAGAAAATAAGTTCAACGAAGTTACGAACTGGGACGATTTTAGTACCCTTTTTGACGCGAACCTTAACAAATTGCAAAGAATGACAAGCTGAAAAACAAAAACTCAAACAAGAAACTGGAATAGATTTAATAGATTTAGATTCTGAGGCTGAATCTGACGCCGAAACGGTAATTTGCGAGTAAATGGAAAATTTTATTCAAAGAATAAAAAAGCAGAAAATAAAGCCATTCTATCGGGACATGAGAATCAAAGCAAGGTTAACTCAAGAAAAACTCAACAGGCGGAAAGGAGTTCTAAGGAAATTCAAGAGGTACCAAGGGTATCCATTCTAAAGAAACCCACCCTTATTTCTCCCAAATCCGTAGGAAACACGGACTCATGAACAAAGCCCTCCGTTGGGAAAACCACTCACTTCAAACCTGTAAAAACAAAAAATACCTCGGATCTACTACTTCCCACCGAAGTAGGAAAAGTGCCCAGACCTAGAGGAAGGTCTAGATGATCTTCAAAGCATAAAGATACTGATAGTAACGAAGCATATGCACCCCCTGCCAGAATCAATATATCTAACCTCAACGGGACAAGTATAGGTAAGAGAGTGTGAAGAAGAAGGGCCAAAGCAGTCGGAGACACTCCTGTATCCAGCCACAGTCCATCTTCTTCAGATAAAACATCATCTGAAAGTGAAGACAGTCCGGACTCAGATGCGCCAGTGTTTCGGAGAAACCGCAGCGTATTACCTAGTCTAGAACCCGTAATAAATTCCCCAAAAGAAAACGTGGCCCCAAAAAGTGCGCCTACTAGAGCACCAGGCCCTAGTCCTTGGTTGTCCCCGCTTCATGAAATATATACCGACGTTTACGTCCATGATGCATGTAGCTATAATGGTGCCGGGGTACCAAGAGCAGGTATAGGCGTTTGGTTTGGACCAAATAATCCACTTAATACCTCTCGGTCAGCAAAAGGTTGTCAAACTAATAACGCAGCTGAAATTGAGGCAGCCACGGTGGCCGCCAAATTAGCTAAAGAGGCAGGAATCAGGAAACTACGGATAAATACTGATTCGAAATTCCTGATCAACAGCGCCACGGATTGGATCCCAAAACGAAAGACCAATGATTGGAAAACATACGACAACAAACCAGTAAGAAATCGGACGGAGCTTGAAAAACTAATAAGGGCTATCGAACCACTGGATGTAATTTGAGAACACGTTCCAGGGCATCAAGAAGTCCTTGGAAATGAAATGGCAGACCAACTGGCACGTGAAGGAATCGAGAATCTGGATGTAAATCCCGTCTCAGAACCAGATTTCGAACTCGATGAAGTAGTCGTAGACGTCATTCCACAACCCATACATAGTGAAGACAGTGAAGCAGAACATGGATCAATGACCGATAAGGAAAGTAAAAATTTTAGGAAGGACTTACAAAAATCAATTATGCAGTTTGATGAGTCCCTAAAGGAACGTGGAATAGATCCCGCTAACCTAACAAACTTGACCCTAGATTGGGATCATGAAGGCATGAAGGAAGATTAACGTCAAGAATGCACATATGTCTCAGAAGGCGAAGCAGACGAAGAGCTCTTGAAAGAGCTAGAAGCTCTCGACCCATGCCAAGAATACAATAATGACGTATTCGCCCAAAAAGTTAACTCATTTTTGAAAAAATGTGAAAAAGCAGTTTCCTCAGGAGCTAATCAAGAAAATTTAAGTAACTTGCCGGGCTCCTCCCAAGATAGACACAAACCAAAAAATGCAGAGCCAGAATTATGCGAACAACATGTAAATTCAACGAAAGGAGGAAGAAAAAGTACGGTGCGTTTTAAAGATCTTCCAAAGCATATGGATTCTCTCATTCTCGGAAAATCACCCCCACGAAGATCGCTATTCCCTACCCCTGCAAAATCTACCATTCCGAAAGCAAGGTCAACTCCTTTAGTGATTACTGGATTCAGCTCGGAAGGAGTAAATTAATACAGAACTGTAAGAAAGCCAAAAATTCAACCGCGACGCTTACAAGAGTTCGACACGACAACAGCAGTCAACACGGGACCCAATAATTTTTCTGGTTCCCAGATAGATTTCCAAATGCCCTACATCGATTCTCCAACCCCCCCATCCTCTCCTGAATCCATGGAACATGTGGAAATGAAGTCAATGACCACGTGTACGGATGAGCCTCAGATCGCCCACCAATGGACAGAGCCTCTTACGTTCAGAAGAGATAACTAAGCCCACTTTATTTTTGAGAATTTTTGAGAACCAACAAACCCTTTCAGCTTAGCGATAACTTTAGCAAGTATTGTATCGCCGTTCCTATTCCAAATCTAGAGACCACCACGATTGCACATGCAGTTGCAACGACCCTATTTTAACAGTATGGTGCACCTAGATGTATTCTCACTTATAGAAGCGGAAGTTTTATTAGTATTCTGATGAAAAAACTGGCGATACTTTTCAATATCAAACAGTTAACCACCTCAGGCTATCGTCCGCAAACTAATGGATCGCTCGAAATGGGTCATATTGTGCTAACGGACTACATAAAACATTATGCTAGCGACTATGATGACTGGGACCGGTTGCTGCCATTCGCCATGTTGGTTTACAATACTTCCGTACACGAGGCAACTAATTTCACACCGTATGAACTAGTTTCCGGTCGTGTAGCTAGAATTCCCACCTCGTTTCCACGAGGTCCAGAATTAGAAACGTACAGGTCTTACCTACGAGATTTGATCGTACGACTTTCCGAGATCCAAAAGATAGTCGCGACGAATCTAATAAAGTCAAAGCATCGCTCAAAGAAATACTATAATGAAAAGCCAAGACCGTTAAATGCGAAAATTGGAAGTAAGGTTTATGTATATAATGAAGTGAGACAAAAAAAATTTGATAAACGGGCTACAGGACCGTTTACTATCGTAGGATTTACAAAAAAGAATGATGCCATCCTAGAGAATGAAACCGGCGAAAGGTTTTCCAAACACAAGGATAAGCTCATGGTTGCACATTGCTAAAGGCCCCCCCCCCCCCAAAAAAAATAAGTTAATTAATTCGACTTCCTTTTAGGTAAACGTTTTGGAACTGAGGGAAAATGGAAATGTACTGCGCTCTCCTATTGATACTTGTCCTGAACATCTATGGCTGTTGTGAGCAGGAACCGAATGGACCGACCTATCAGATTACCCCATTGCGGACTAGCAGCGGATTATACTACGAGTTTGAAGGGACAATGAAAAGAGCTACTATACAAGTACCTGGAGAATTACCACTTTTCTAGACCTATCCAAAATGTCTGGTTTCCTGAAATCTTATGAGGAAAGGCTGAGAACTCGTGAGGAACTATGTCCCCCAGGCTACGAAGATGACTGTGGCCGCGCAGTCAAAGATTATGAATTGTATGGAAAAATTTCCATCGCTGACAGACTACAAGCGGAAGTGGAGGCAGAAAATGAAGAGTTGCTAAGAAAATCGGAATATTCCATTCCAGCAAAGGTACCTCGAAGAATCAGGCTTCGCAGAACCACACCACTGTTGGGTTTCATCGGCAGCATAGTTGGACCTATAGCCGGACTGTTAACAACACGGACAACAAACGCACGCTGTCCGTGCACAATTAGATGACATCCATAATCAAGCAGTAATCCACGATGCAGAGATGTCACATTATAAAAGTCAAATCACCCAGCTGATGCGGAAAGTAGACCAACTTGCAAGCCGTATGCCAGATCCGGAACATATCAAAGTTTTCCATAAGTTCCTGCGAGCCCTTGAAGCCGGAATCGACCACTATATTCGTTCTGCAGACAAAATATTGGATGTATCCATGCTGCAAGGAAAGGGCAACTCCATCCTTCTTTGTTGACATCAAAACAACTGCAGCCTGTCTTTAGAGACATCCAAGACCATGCGCCGAAGCTAAGTTTCACCATTCCTGCTCCAAAGATCAGCATCACAGAATTAAGCAGAGTAGCATCTACTCTTATCATCTATGAGAAAGATAAGCTGCAAGTCATTCTTGACATTCCTCTCGTGGAGAGAACCGAATATGCGGTTTACAAAATGCACGCAGTGCCTGTCATACAACCAAGCTTAAATCACACTGTAGGACGTGCAGCAGTGCATTCGGACTTTTCTTACATTATGGTAGAAGATTCACAAAGAACCTATCTCTTAGCCAAGGAAGAAAATATTATGTCATTTAAAAAGGTGTTAGGGTATTTTCTCTGTCAAAATAACCTACCCGTGTACGAGACGTCAAGGCATCAGTCGTGTGAAGTACAGCTTCTCTTTAATCCAACAATTGAAGCCCTGCAGACCTGCAACATCAGGATAAGCTATCAGGCTCAATCTCACTGGACAGAACTGAAGACCTTAGGTGGATGGCTCTATTCCCTAACCATACAGATTCCAGCGAGAATTATATGTCAAGGTAGGTCGGAGGACATCATACAACTTTCTGACATAGGCCTCGTTCAGCTAGCCCCAGGATGTGAGATAAAGACTGCGGAAGTCAGTTTATCGGCACCTATCACAACGAGAGGAGAAACAGAAGCCATATATGAATCCAACTTGCACTTGGCTTTAGCCCAAATCTCACCGATAATAGCTCCAGCTAGACACCTAAGAGAAACGCTAGTTAAGGAAATGGCGCCACGAAGAGAATATAAAAAAATCTCCAACTTTAACAAAAATTCTAAGACACTGAACGAACTGGAACAAGAATTGTACGACCTCAGTTTTTAGCAACAACTGAGGACAAACAAGCTACACTTATCCATATCTCTTATGCCGGTATTGTATTACTGGTCTTAGGAATGATAGCATACTGCTGCAAATCTAACATATGGGCGGTGATACTGATCCTTACACGCTGTTCTCAACGGAAGACAACAGTTATCACCGTTGATGATACAGAACATTCAGGCAAGCTAAAAATTAGGCAAGATACGGAAACTCTTGTTCTAGAAGCATCTGGCTCAGGAAAAAATAAAACCACGCAGGAGACGGATAGCATGACACAATCCATAAAACTCCGAGATTCATCCAACCATGGAGAACACAGGATTCCACCAAAAATAGTGCTGCCTAGGCAGGCACTACAACTTGCATAGAGCACTCAAGCATTTCACAGAAAAATGCTCCAACAAACTTCAGATGAATTTGAAATAACAACCCTCGACCATGAATCAATATCTATAAAAGTGTACTATTGTGTTGAGTGTTTCGAAAGGGAAATAGAGTCCCAAGATGTTAGAGCCAGTGATGTGTTCGGATTCAAATACTTTGAATTTTACCTTCGATTTTCAAACTTTGCAATGTCAAAGCAACATTGAGAATTGACTTAGAGTTGTCTTGTTGGTAAAATTATAATAGGTTGCGCAATATATCAAACCGAAGGGCCTATGACAAAGCCACCGAACGCGTCCTCAGGTTGCGGATGGAGGGTCCCTGTGCCGAGGGTTTTTGCTGAATACATTTATAAAAGTTAATAAGCAGTCGCGGACAATTGTCCAGGGATGGTCCCGTAGGAAAAAAAACCCCAAGCTAAGACGTGAACAACCGTACCGAAAACTGAATGGCACCTGGGTGAGGTGTCTCTAACGGTGACTTTGGGATACCGGGCGACCTCCAAGAGTATGCTGCCTTATCCTTACAAGCGGGGCTCTACAAGGATGGACGAACCCTTTCCCTTGCTGCTCGTGGGAACAACATGATAACCCGAAACCATCAAAATGTTGTAGACTCGGTTCAAGAAGATCGAGCGCGCAGAACACCCGACGATGGGTCGGCAAACGGTGCCGATCACCCTAGAGTTCGAGGTGCTGAAAGTAATATGGATGAAAAAACGACGACAAGAAGATTGGCTGGGCAAGATAGAATGCGTTCCGTGTTTAGTGTGTGATTGACTACATAACATCTGATAGGCCGTTTACGGAAAGGGTCTGAAATTTCGCTCACTGACTTAGAACCTACCATCACACACTGAACAAGTCAAAGCTGCTGACAATCAAGCAGCACATTTTTGACAAAATACGGGTGTTATCTGATGCACGGAGGAGAATACTGGAGGGTGAGGGGTGGTTCAGGAAGAATCAAAAGACCGACGCGGTGGAGACTTTCTGGCGAGACGTTCACAAGATCCCACCAAAAGAAGTGAAGGAAGACACTGAGAATATCATCCGCTTCAAGGAGCTTTGCGACATCCTCATAACATTTGAGGAGGAATGCCCATCAATCACTGCCGAAGAGGTGAAGAAAGCACTTAGGGGCATGAAGAACTTCTCCGCTGCAGGACCAGATGGTATCAGGAACTTCTGGTGGGAAAAGTTTACTTCTACACACCAACCTCTGGCCCGCATCTTCACTTCATATTTAAAGTCGGAGACGCCCATTCCGCACTGGTTGGTGTTAGGACGCACTATACTTATACCAAAGAAAGACGACTTGTCCAATCCAGCAAACTACAGACCAATAACTTGTCTAAATACGCTGTATAAGACCTTTACGGCTATCCTGGACGATAGGATTTTTTTTTATGAGGAGAAAAAAGGGCGAAATCTTTTGAAGACGTTGTGTTGGGGTCTCCTTGGACGGGTCTAGGCATATCAACTAAAACCAAAAACCTCCTCTGCCGAACCCATAACACTGCTTGCGGAACCGCCTTTCGGCTTTAAACTTCACGAGCAGTGGGTTCCTCATTATAGTCGCGCATGCGACTCTTCCATCATCCGTTCCCCGGAGGCCCGTGTCCCCGGCCGCACGCCCGAAGGCCCGCGGGCGGGGATGCGCGCTCCCAGCGGGGATTTCTATCTGGCCCTACCCGTTTCTGTCACATCCGGAACGACCATCGAGGTCTTTAGTCCTCATCACATATGTGACGAAGGACTCGACGCGCTCCCAGCACTCCTCAGACTTGAGAATGAGAGGAACCATCGTGTCGGGGGTGAGCTCGGCGCCCACCGCCCGACACGCGGCCTCCCTCGCCACGCTCCACTTGTCGCAGGCGAAGAGTGTGTGCTCCGCGTCGTCCACCGGGGAACCGCAGTAATCACATGCCTCTTCGTCCCTCTTCTTAAAGCGCTTCAGGTACGCGTTGAAACAAAGACAGGAGTAGGCTCTAAGGGTCTGACAAAAATGTAATTCCAGTATTCATGGAGTAAAAGGAGCTAACTCAATTTTGAGGTCAGGGCCTGGTTCCATCACCCTTAAAGTTAGGTTTAAGCCCATTTTTAGCCCTTAAACAAGATCTCTTTGACTGAAAACAGAATTCTCTTTCTTAAAATAATTTTTTTTTTCTGTTCAGTATCAGAGGAACTTTAAGAAGAAAAAGCTCCAAATTATTACAAATTTTCACCCTGATAAAAAATCAGGCCTAAAATTTTTTAGCTTTCTGTTGAAGCTCAGATTAAACCATACGCATATTTTGATAGTGTTTAAAGAGGCCTTTAATTAAAAAGAAAATCATAAAAATATTTTTAGTAGTGTCGGAGAAAAATGCATTTGAAGAAAAAATTTGTATACATATCCCCAAAACTACTCATTTTTGAAAGTCCAGGTTGTGTAGGATTATTGTAATATTATTCCACAACATGCTGTTGATAGTAAGGATCCTATTCGTCTTGAACCCAGAACCCCCCCCCCCCTCTTTATTGGACTTGCTAAAGGCAGAAAATGAGGGGATTCACCCACGTGATTTCGTGCTACTCTTCGCCCACCGTGCTTTTCCAACCTCCCTACCATATTGAGGCCATGCGACGTTTGAACTTATAAAGGCTTAAACTGATATTTGTTGGCAGTATGGTTCTCGATTTGAGTGTTGCCCGGATCCAGCTATTTTTTTTCTGTTCTGAAAACAGAAAAGAACATGGTTGTGTAACAAGTTTAACCGTACGCTCTACTGGTTGAGCAATTTCTTAAATTGTGATAAGACTGGTCTTTCATCGATGGTCTTGAAGATCGTTTCGCATTGATAAAGAATGTTAGGTTATTATCCTTTTGAGTATGATCACTGATGAAAGACCAAAAATTAGGAAGCTTGCTCTTGAAGAAATAGAATCAACGAGACCCAACTCGGTCGATGGAGTACGTTTCTTCAAACACCTCGAAATTAACTTTTTTCTAGCAGACCGCGCTAAAATGATTGATTGGAAACATTTCGCTGTTACTCAAACGCCTTTGTTGAACAAAATGATTAATAGGGATCTCAGATAACTTTACAAAACTGGCGACCAATCTGATCACAATTTTTATAAATTCCCATGCCACACTCAAGAACTGATGTCCGAAGGCAACGTTTCCATGCTATTAGAATCTTAAAGGGCAACATTTTTGTTGTTCAACTGGGGCTATAGGTCCCAACCAAAACTTCCGTCTGTATCAAGTATTAATTCTTTATGGCTTAAATTTTGAAATGAATTAGAGAAGTTGATTCTCAATGAAGCATGTAGATTACAGTCAGTGTAATTTAATTTCACTCATGCTAAAGAAGTTTTTTATGTTTAAAACAATTAGATTTTGTACTATTGTTGCAACAAAACTAGGCTTATATATATATATATATATATAGGGTAAAATCTTTTATTCCTAATTTAGATAATAATTCTCCATAATAAGAAAATACCCGATTATTCCGGCGCCTGCGTATTTATTATCGAACTTAAACCTAGGTACCCATTTGAAGTTGTCATCAATAATGTTTATCAATTTTCTTTACTTGTGCAGAGTAATACTTCCGTCTGTACAAGGGAAAATCTACCTTTTCTTGAAAAAAGCCATTCACCATTGGCCTCTTGACAGTTCATTTAGATTGATCTTGGAAGCTTGGTTAAGCTTTATTCAACCTTGGAGATACATGCCAGGAATTGGATATGTTGAGGAAGGGTTAGTACTTTCTCTTGTCTTATTATCACTTAAAATATTAGGTTTTTTATCGAAAATATATCTATAAGCAAAATTATACTCATACGGGTAGAATAATAAATTTTTTTTTTTTCAGAAAACTTGAAGAAGAAGAAAAAGGAAAGATATGTGATCCTGACAGATGGGTGTCATTTGTCGCAAACAATCTACTAGCGTACACAGCGATATTTCAGCAACTTCTTCCACGATTCATGAGAATAGATTTAGTGGCACCTAAAAATGCTTTAATGCTTTTCAGGGTTACAAAGGTACATTTATTTAGAACTAATGTTATTCCTATTCCATAGCAAAGTACTAAATACATACAAAATTTGCTTATAACAGGTATTTTCTCAATCGTATTTGACAGAAATTTTGTCAGAGGTTGAAAGTTGTATGGACGACGTCGCACTGAGTCGTGGTCGATTATCAAGTAATCAGTGGACCTCAATAGTGCGTCAGCAAATCCTCGAGCTTGAAGGCCCTTCTTATCAATACATTCCTATGTTTTCAGTAACAATGAAGAATCAGGTAATTTTTAAACGTTCTTAAATTTCGAACAGTGGGTGAATTACAAGATGTTAACCAAGATATCAATCTTTTAGGTACTTTCTTTGCTCTACACAGTACGACAAGCACAGTTGACAGCGATTAGTTTGCTT
>JAUMHM010000051.1:2355373-2372354 GCA_032362435.1 Melikaiella ostensackeni | reverse complement strand
ATACTTTTGTCGTAATTTTTTAGTATAAATAATTGTCGGTCAGAGCAAAGGAAGAGTTTGTTGGCTTCTTATGGACGTAGGAAACACTAATAATTCAATCAATCATCAATATAGGCTGTACATGGGGGCGGGGGGGGGGGATACAGCAGGGGGCAGGAAACAAGGATGAGAAGTGATACAGAAAGCGTCGGGTGCAGGAAGGACGAAATCCTGCGGGCGTGCTAGACTCGGTGTGATTCCAAAAGCAAACAAGTACGAGTTCCCGCCTCCCAAACGGAAGCTGGACCATCGTCGTCTGCTCGTATATTTGCTTGACTGCGATCTTCGCACCCGGAAAAATTGATTTCCTTGCGGGCCTGTACGCGCGGAAAAATCAGTTCCTGTGTCCCAGTACAGGATTTATTTTTTTCTATAAGTATTCCAGTCTATGAAGGATTTGAGTGAAAAATCCGACATAGTAGAAATTTCTTTAACATATAAGTTGGAAATACACTGGAACCTCCATTTAGCGACGGTCTAGGGTATGGCCTCAAATGACCGCGAATTCGTTCCAAGGATTTGTATGTTGTAGACAGTCGAGGAAAACTGCTGAATTTCGCTGATCTAACGCGCCCCTCTCTCGGCTCCTTAAACCCACTCATCGACGAATTTGAGCCGGCGGCAATCTTCTCTCTCGGCCTCTGGGACCCCCTCATCAACGAATGCAAGTCAGCGGAATTCTAGGAGCACGGTATATGGGGGCCGGTTTCAGTGTAGCTTTATAAACATAATGTAAAAGATTCTCATTCATGGATGTACAGCTACGGCTGCAATGTTGGAAAGTGTTACACAATAACTGCTTTTTGAGAATTAATCGACAATGGTTAGTTCTAGGTGAAATATGGTTATGTTAAATAATGTTTAGGATTTTTTAGTACACAGAAAAGGTTTTTACTGTTGTCATGTTATCAACGGTTTCGCTATAAAATTCGATCAACTGAAAGATTGTGTGATTCAAAAAGACGAATCGAATAAAAGGAAAAAATATTCCGGAACGAACTTTGGAATTGGATCAGACGGTTTGAACTCGAGCTCATGCAACTTCCCGAGCAAAAAAAAACGACCATCTCATTTGCATCAAAAATTAGCAGTAAAAAAATTACCTCAACTTTTGCGTACAATTTGAGATACTTAAGAAAACGTTTTTTAGGTGAAACTTTTTTTAATTGTTCCTTCATATTTGTACATTATTTTTCCAAATTTTTAGGCCAGAATAATAATATTTAAGGCCCCATTTGAAGCATCAAACAAGTAAACTTCAAAATTGAGATTAGAATGTAGATAGCAGAGGTGATTATGAGTTCTTATGGCATTATTGCTTGCAGGGGCGAGGACTGCTATCTGAAGCCCATCGAAGACGGAGCCTATTGTTGGAGAAAGCGAGCGAAAAAAAATTTCCAACGGTTTAGTTTCATACAAGGTGTAGCTATTAAATAACCGGACTAATGCTCTAACAATTTTCATTCACCAAATTATTCAATAGAGATGTTATCCCTGTCAATGTAGTCCCCTTCCTGATCCCTACATCGCTTCATACGAATCTTACATTGTTTGGAGTAATGTAGCAGGTCTTTTTCTGAGAGGTCATTCATGAGCTGCGCCGCTTTTTTCTTCACAGCTTCCACCGACTCGAATCTATTTCATTTTAGCTTACACTTGATTTTTGGGAACACGAAAGAAAAATCACATGGGGCTAAGTCAGGTAAGTACGGTGAGTGCTCCAATACGGGAATTTTGTTATTCGCCAAGAACCTCTGGACAGACAGCGCACAGTGGTCCACGAAGCCCAAAAAGCTGGTCGAAAGTCGATATTTGAACTCTAAAATTAGAAACAAAAAAATTGATTAATATACTAAGCAATACCTAAACATTATAAAAGCAAAACAAATGACATTTAATGATTTTTTTATTATTTTGAAACCCATGAAAGTTTCGCAACTTCAAAAATCGATTTCCATGTATTATCCATTACTAAGTTTGAGAGATGCTGTGTGAAAAGCAATGACGAAATTTAAAAAATTATGATTTATATTTGCAGCATATTATATTATCTTACTAAATATGACATTTAACAAAAGATTTTTATAAGCACTCATAACCTTATTTAATTATACCTTATGGCTGAAAATGAATATGAAATTGAAAATGTTATAACAAATAAGTAATTTTGTCTCACATTGTCGATAGACGTGAGGTCACCGATGCATTCTGAAGATATATTTGCAATGTTTTGAAACAAAAAAATAGTGCCGGATACTGCCGGGAAATAGTGTTTTACGATAATTTAGATCAAATTGTAGTTCATGGTATATGTGCATCATTGCACTTACACGTTTGAGAACGAATTATTTGTAGCGCAAAAATGAATTCAAACAGTTTCAGACTGTGAAAGCATATGAAAAACATATTCTGAACTAAAATAATATTTTGTGATGTTATTTTAATTAATTCTAACAATTATTTATAACATTAGGATATTTTTTATACTTGTTGCACCATGGCTTCAAAATTATTCCGAAAAGTTATTACAACAAAAAATATACCGGCTTGTGAAAGAAGTCTGTTAAAGGTACGTTCCAATCTTTTTCTTCTACCTGTTACCTGGTCACAACTGCATTGAGACAGTTATGTTTAGGACAGTTTATTTTATGTTTACTACTTGAGCTTGAACAAGCTATATCGTAAATAGAAATATAAATATGAAGCAGAAAATGGGTGTTCTTATTGACTACCTTTTCCAGAAATCTTTCCCGGACCCACCCTCACTTTCATCTATGCAAAAAATTTGTTTTCCCTTCTACTCTCAGTTTTACCTCACTTGATACAAATGAATGATTATTGTTGAAATAAAAAAAAAATTATTTTCGACACCATATTTTATCCGCCGTTTTGAATTTTCAATTTTTTAAATCAAATTTGTTATAACTGACCTCGATAACCTAAATACCAATTTTGGTACAAATTAATGATTATTGTTGAAATTTAAAAAAAAAATTATTTTCGACACCATATTTTATCCGCTTCTTCGAATTTTCAATTTTTTTAAATCCAATTTGTTATCACTGACCTTGATAACACCTAAATACCAATTTTGGTACAAATCCAATCAAATTTAGACTTTCGACCAACTTTTTGGGCTTTGTGGACCACTGTGCGCCGCCTGTCATATACGGTAAATATCAAGGTCATAATAGTACCCAATATGCAGGATATTTATTATCGATTCCGTTGAAAAAGACAAAACCAATCTATTTAAAATGCCGATTTTATTCATTTATTCAAACAATTAACAAATGCTCCGTATTTTTTACATGTCATCAAAATAATTTTATTAGAATAAATCGGAAAACTTCAAAATAGCACGTTCGGAAAAAATGTAAAAGAAATGCATATTTATTCTTAAATGAAAAAGATTTGAATAACTCCTTCACAAATATGCCTAGACAACTTTGTTAGAAATTTTGTAAGCTTCAAGGTCATGTGATATTAACCTCAAAATAGTTTTACAGGCATTTTTTTCGCCCAACTCCCGTCCTCACAAAATTCAATATCTATGTTTACAATTAGAAATTTTTTTCCATGTATAAACATTTAGCAATTGACAAACTTTCCTTAGTGCCTTTCACTTAATTACCCAAATTTCTAAATCGATATTGTAGGAATTCGGTGATTTTGCCTAAAAGTTAATTTTTCCACTGACACTACATTTGGCCTCACTGTGGGACGTGCCAGTGTCTAGGGTGATCAAAAATTGCACAAGTTTTGAAAAGTTCATGAGAACGCTCGGATCCTTAATACAACTCACAAACTAAGATAATTCACCAAACTTTAGCCAAATTTAACGATATTTAGAGGTCGCGCACGGGGTGACGCTTCAATTTTCTTAATTTCTGTCAATTATGTACTAGTAACCTAGATTGCTACGACCTCTTCGCCTAGGAGTAAAAACTTACGACTTCTTACTTAGGAGTCAGAAGACAACTGTTATGTATACGGCCTTTTTTTGATCAGTTCATTTCAACACATATTCACAAAAATAATACTTAGTATTGCAGAGTAGGATGAGCCTTGCAATATTCAGATACAATTAATAATAGATCTTGTCTGTTGTTCATTATGAGTAAGAGGATTACAATAATCCCTTATGAGTTTGACTACTCGTTCCGCATTTTCATTAAGTACCATCACATTTTTTACAATATTTTGATCCCTTACTTACATTTCTTCCTCTTTCCAACTAGTGAAATCAAGCACTAAGAATTTGTCTGGCGATTTCAAGCCCTTAAAAAATAAACTCGAGTTTTTTGTTTACAAATTAGCTCAAACTCAGAACGTTATCAACAACTTTTGCTGAAATATTGGTTCTTTTGGGTGGTTATAGTACTTAAATACCATAAGTGACTTATAAACTTGTCAAAAGTTGCCTGCAATAATTTTTATCTGTTCACAATAGACTTTAGAATCTTTAAAAATTCCGAATCAGTGGCAGGTGCGCTGACAACTGGAGAACATAGGATCCAGGCCTTTACATACGCTGTTGCGATGTAGATGCACAGATTAAATTTACATTCAATCTGAAGCAATAATGCCATAATTTAAATCGTATTATTGACTTGAATGTCTGCTGTGCAAATCAGTTTCCAACCTTTTTTCATCTGATTTCAAAATTTTATTATAAAAAACGGAACAAATTACACGTTAATCTTCAGAGCAGTCTCCCTGGTTTTCTACACTATCTCTTCAGTAGCTATCGAATTCCCTCTTGGTAGAAGGATGGTGGTTTTGAATAACTAATTTTTTTATGTATTCTCTACCTCCACTAACCTAAAGTGCGCGTTCTAAAGATGATACTGAAATGACCGGCATAGGTGGTAGTCTAAGTGGGAGGGAGAATTTCCCAACCAAAGGAATACAAAACTTCTTTCGGTGATCTCGCCGTGTGAGGCTTTGCACTGCCATGCAGCACAATCACTTGCCTAGCCGCCCAGCCCTAGTGCCAGAAAAATTTCTTTTCAGCTCAATTTCTTCACTCAAACGCTTGAGTTGTTCTTAATAACGCATAGTAGTAACAGTTTTATCTGTCTTGAATAACTTATAGTACAGAACACCTTTTATGTCCTACCAAATTCGGAGCAACACTTTTTGGGAAGAATATTGAATTTGGCCACTTTTTACACATTTTGTAACAGAGTTACAAGACGTCAAAAGTAAAGGCCGACAATTAATTTGCAAACCTAATAGTGCTTATAATCTCAGCCTCGTCATATTTGTCTTTATTGTCAGTAGAAAATTTATATAGCTTTTATAATGTTACGTCCCAAAAGGCACTTTCTTATGTCGGTGCGCGTGCGCGTCTCAGCATATTGCATAGCTGAGAGCAGGAGAAAGTGTCAACGTATGCTGGAAAGTTGTAAAGCCAGCAGACAAGAGCAACACGACAACGGGGATCTGGCTGTATAAAGCCGCTCGACAAGCAGAAGAGCGTCTTTTTGCTTTCAGGCCCTGGCCAGCTACAAATTCAGCTGAGATTCCCTCGGATGATGCTAATAGCATCACTTCTAAGGTGGCCGTCTGCAGTTCCTGAACCTTAGACGAAGCTGGCTGAGAGGGAGGTTCCAGACGTATATTTTTTTCCTGAAGCCAGCAACAGCCGTCTCGCCAGTTACTCGCCAAGTAGTGGTCGTAGCATCGACACGACGAGCAGGATGTTGCGATATCTTGCAAACCTACCAGATTTCTAAAGGAATTTCGACTTTGGGAACTACAGAGGCTGAGGTCTCCAACAGCAATATCGATTTTATTCCAATCTGACGGGTTGCAGAGTTACTTCAAGAAGTCACGGCTGGTCTCAAGAAACCACAATACGAACGACGAGTGAACAGCGAGCAGACAGAGAGGAAGTCGACATTCAGGCCTGACAAATCATTTCGCTGGGCCTAGGGCTAGGCGAAAGTGTCTCCACTCAGGGTTTTACTTCATCCACCGTGGGATCAGACCTTAACGCGAGTGGGTGACGTGGTACGTTGAAGACTTTCATTTCACCGATTAGTATGTGTTGCGAATCTACGCCTCTAAACATTGTCAGAATTAGATAGGTTCAAAATTCTTTGAGATGGTTATAAATTATATTTTCATTTTAAGCCAAGAGCACAAAAAGTAAATAAGATTTATGTCAATTTGGAAGAGAGTAATTTCATGTATTGATAATTAGAATGGGTTTTGATAAATAAATGTGAAGGTACTTTTTTGGAAAACGCACGTCTCTCATTTCTCAACGCTTCGACTTCGGGGTAAAAGAGCCCACTGATAAAATCGCAGCGTCCTGAATATCAAGTAGAAGAAAATCAATTCGCAAGGGACACGGCGCGCAGCAAAAGTGCAAACGAAGTACAACCTTTTTAATGGCGCCCGAACAGAGACCCGTGGTTTAATAAAGTGCCTTTGGGATTTTGTTGATGGATAAATGGAGAACAAATTAAATACAGGGAAAACGTCACGTCACAAGAGATGTAGATTCCCAACACTCATTATATGACAACTAACAGAATCCAAACTCATGTCGGTTGTCGATTCCGGAAACCGACTTTTTTGTTTGAGCAAAGAATTTGATCGAAATAATAGAATTTTGTCCTAAATCGAATTAGATTTTCACGTTGTGTTCAATCTGATACAAGCCTCTATATCAGGGACTGCTGACGACCACTTTGGAAGCGATGCTGTTAGTATCATCTGGAGTTTTTTTTCTCGAGGAGTTGGAAATGCATTGACACACTAAGTGTGGGACTCGGCCTAAAATTTGGCAACATTCACTAAAACCACCTCCTCTTCCTGCCAACCCATGCTTCGGAATCAGCTTTCACATCACTTAAAGAACATGGGTTAGAGGCATTCTACGCCGTGCCTCGGCGTCCTGCTGTTTGGCTAGCTTGGCTTATCTGGTGACTTCTCTCGGCTTCCTCTTGGGGGCTGCCTCTCGGAACGCTGCGCATCTCGCTATCCCCGCAAGATGGTCGGTCCCGGGCTTACTCTCCGCTGCGGCACAGAGGTAGCAGTGTAGCGCGCTGGCGCTCTCCTCAGCCCTGTGATCCTATTTGCTGCATCTCCAGCAATTCTGGGTCTTGTCAGGACCAGTGAAAGTCGCTGCCAGATAGCCGTAGCCTTGACAGTGGTAACACCTCACAGCCTTCGTTCTTCTTTCTTATTTTACAGGACACCGGCCCCACCTTGAGATATCCTGTTCGGATCAGCCTTGCGGTCAGCTCCGTGCTCAGTTCAACGTAGGCCTTCTTCATCAGGTAAACTTTTATCTCTCCTGTCGGATTACCGCCGAAATCATTTATTACAGCATCTCTTACCTCCTCTTCCTTTGTCCTCCGTGATCGTATCGAGGTCCAAAACCTCCACCTCGATGCGAAGAAGTAGCTCGCGCTCGTTCCTCCCGTTCCGTACAACCTCTTATGGTAGCGATCAATTTTCTTCCAAACATCTCGCCCATGCTTTTCTTTATGTTTTCGTTATCCATTGTATTCTCATGAGTAGCTAGGTAAATGAATGATCTGCTTCGCAGAGCCCTGCATGCGGGGGTGGGAACTCAACACTCTAGACGGCGACCCGATATCCTAGAGACACCATAGAGAACACCACACCCTGGTGCCACGCAGCCGTCAACACGGTTATTCACGTTTTGTCTTGGGGATTTTTTCTTCGGGACCATCCCTGGACCACTATCCGCGACTGCTTATTGAGTTGTGTAACCATATTCAGTAGAAATCCTCGGTACAGGGCCCCTCTATCCGCAACCTGAGGACGCGCCCAGATGCCTGGTCAAAGCCGCCGAGGGCTTTACCCCTTTTCAACATACGTTGGCACACTCTCCTGCTCTCAGCAATATAGTATGCTAGGATGCACCCACGCCAGAAAGTTCCTTTTGGGGACGTAACGTTACACTATCATGCTATAAATCTGTATTATTTTCGGATAATCTTGTCATAATCATGTAGGTATAGTGGTCATAATGTTCGTGCACTTCAGGTTCAATCCGAGCTACCAACTTTATGATCTGAATAATTACAAGATCCTTTATTATCATGTGAAATCATGGACATGATAATCATGTTATTCGATACGGACTAAGATGTCATAATCATATTATTTTAACTTTTCACCCGTCACCTGGGGTGTAATTTCTGAAGTAGTTTTTCGTGAAAATCTGACCTCTATTTTTTGTCTGCATGTCAGGTTTTTGAGATTTTTTTGGTGATATAAGTTTCATTTGAAAGTACCAGTAAGCCATTCCTAAAATAATAATTTCCTTTTTCTGAGCAGATATGGCAAGGGGATGGCTTACCAGAAAAGATGTGTGATCGATGCGTTACTCGAGCCGAATCTGCTCTTTTATATCGGGAGCAGTGTCGAGTTGCAGACAGGGCCTTAAGGCAGGCAGAATTAAAAGTAAAACATTTTTTATTTTTATCACGCAAGAACTTTATTAAATCAATTTACTCATTGTTATACTCGATTTCTTAACAGGTTCCATGTGTGACTTCCTATACGGTCCTTTCTGGATGTAAAGTGTATCAACAGAATCAAGGATTTTCATCGTTCCAAAATGAACAGAAAACTTTGAAATGCATTGAATGTGGAGCAGCATTTATGAATTACCAGGAGCTTCGTCTTCACAGTAGATTACACATGCCGTTTTTGCCAGAAAGTAATATCCCACCTCAACATATGCATATCGTAGAATCTCGAAGCACATATTTAAATTCAAATCAATTGCGTAATAACTCAATTAGCATTCATATCAATTCAACGGCAGAAGATGACGTAGTTCTCGATAGAGCTGCCTGCGCTTTGCACTGCCCTCTTTGTAACCACACATTTACAGACAGAACACAGCTTATAAATCATAGCTTCTCTCACGATGTGAGTAACAAAAGTTTACTTTGCGATGAAGAAAACATGCACATTAGAAACATTTCGAATCCTGTTAGTCGAAATTTGGAGTTATCCGTTCAACGTACAACGGAAAAAACAATACCAAATCTTCAGTATCCTTCGCAATCCTCCGTGAATCAAACTAATAAAACTCGGAATGTAGTTTTTTCTGACAATAATGTGAATCACACAGAACAATTGAATAACGCTGACGGCCAGCAAAATATTTCTTTTAACTCTGAAGCTACTACACCAGTTCCTTTGAACTTTGATGCTCGTGAGATCATTCAACAGAATAAAGGTGAAAAAGTTAATGAAGAATGCTTTGTAGTTTCTGAGTACTTAACGCCTAGAGAAAAATTTAATTCTAGAAAATCAGAAGACATTAAAAACAAAAAATACGAATGTGAGAAGTGCGTTCGCTTGTTTTCGCAAGAGTCTAAATTGCAGAGTCATTGGTTATCACATTCTAATCGCCCGTTTAAGTGCTTTAGATGTCACAAAGCGTACGCATGTAAGAGTAAATTAAACGCACATATGAGATTACACACAAAATCAAATGTTCATCCGTGTCAAATATGCAATAAAATTTTTACATATCGGTCATACTTGGTAGAGCATATGAATACTCACAAATCGAACAACCACAAACTAAAAGATCAAAAACAAATATTCCGTTTTGAATGTAACATCTGCAAGAAACAATTTCGATTCGCTAAACTATTGAATGCTCATTTGAGACTTCATAGTGGGAAAGGCTTATCACAATGCGATATTTGCGATAAAAAATTTAATCAGAAATATACTTTAAAAGTTCATCTTCAAACGCATGAAGCGAAAAAGTTACACAAATGTGAGTATTGTGATAAATCTTTCACCCAAAAAAGTAACCTCGTCGAACACATTAGAATTCATACTAAAGTGAAACCCTTCGAATGTAATTTGTGTAATAAGAAGTTTTGTCAATCTGGTCATTTAAAAAGTCATGTAGCGTCTCATGATTCAGCTCGGCAACACCAATGCCAGGTTTGTGGAAAACGGTTTAAACTAGCTAATCATTTAAAAAGACATTTAAATTCGCACACTAGGTCTAAGACATACCGATGTACTAAGTGTAATCATGTTTTCTCTCACGCTTTTAGTTTAAAAAGACATTTAAAAAGTCATGACGAATGTTCACTTTAGTTTTAATGGATATGTCTTGGATATTTAATTACTCAAGGGCGACAGAAAATGTTTCAAAAAAAGAACAATTAAAGTAAACAACATCCTCAAAGAATCGTTTATTACATTTTTTCTAGCAGCTATTTCTTGAGAGATATGATTGCACGATGTTGAAAAATTTGAATATAGTTGAATAAAAAGGGAATTTACAAGAAATTAACCTTCTGACATGACTTAAGTATAATTTCAATGTTAATTTTTTTTTGGTTGTCGTGGAGATTATTATTTGTCTTATTTTCTAGGAAAGAAGATTTTTGGTAAGTCAGAAGCATCAGCTTGAAAAATATTAAAACCCTCAACTTTTATTTTTTTCTTTGATACAAAAACCTCCCTCTATGAGGAAGCAAATTTATTTGAGGCCCATAGTGAACCAAGGTTCTCATAAAATAAACACAAATAAATACCCATAGTACTTCGCAGCTGTATTTACCTTCGCTTATTCTCGTAAAAATGATAATTTTAGAGCCAGATATATGTTTTATTTGTAAAAATTATCATTATTATTATATTATGAAGCCAAATCCCTCTCAGGGTAAGCGTAAATCGTTCGGTTCTAGCCTCGTTATACTAAAGGAGATCAAGGAATTTATGTGCTAAGGGTAAGTAAGAGATGTGTCGTAGAAGTGATAGATTTTAGATCGATTCTTCGAACGATTATTAGACTTAAGAGTGATAAAAATGTCATTTTAATATTTGAATACGATATTTTTATCACATGATTGATAATTGAAATTAAACAGCAATATTACAAGGAAAAAAAACATTTATTTTACTTATTATATGTATCTCAAATTCGCGTGGCCACATCTTCGAAGATGTAGGCTCCGTGAATAAATGTAATATACGATTTTTGTAGAGGATTTTGTCTACTTGAATTACTTAATATGGATTTCTGCCGTAAAATTAACAGGAATCGCGTTATTATCTAGAAACCATTTTTAGGGGCTTTTTCCTCATCGTATCAACTACTTCCGGACTTTTGCTTGTGAGAGGGGGAAAACTTATTATGTCTTGATTTTAAAGAGGCCCAAATATAGCTTTTCACGCCATAAAATCTCCAGTCAGAATTTTTTTTCCATCATAAATGCTCTGTCACCTGGCCTACAAAAGGACCTATAATTTATGATCTACGAAGGACAGTATATGCATAAACAGTTAGGGGACAGACAGTGGGGTGAAATCGCGAAAAACTGGTCAAAAGCCTTGAAATGAAGTTTTATATTCAAGGGTTTAAATCATTTTACTCTGTGCACAGATATTTCGAGCAACGAATAGTGAAGTGGTGGGTCGTCAAGTATTTCTACCTGGGTCTATACATCACTGTAAAACTGACCTTCCTGCAATCCACACTTGACGTTAAATAAGACCAGCTGAGAAGTCTGACTCAATCCAAAATAATATATCTTTGGTTATACTGCATTAATTTAGATTTTGAAAAATGGAAACTACTTCTGAAATCCTTCAGAATTTTTTTATGGATACAAGAATGTTATAACTAAAACGTAAAGCATGATCATTTCTAAACTCTTTGTATAGACAAATACGGAAAAATTTCATGTAAAGCTCAATAAAAGGTAGATATACTATGAGTCAAACACAGTTTCAGTAAAAGGCCTTTGTATAATTGCAGTAGACACTAATTTCTAACTAAATCAAGAAAAAAATCTGTTCTAAATGTGCCCTTTCGGAGTAATCAGGGGCGATATAACCTCAAATGTAGTCATTTTGAAACATGCTTGTCCGCTATATTCGATTCGCCATTTTGTTCTTAAAAATTTTTGTCTCCAGATGCGTAATCAGCGACCTCGAAAACCCTTAAATGTTGCATTTGGAGTGAATCCTATTAGTCTTCAATATGCTTTTCCAGTAAATACAATAATTTTGTATATTTTAATATACTTGTCTGCCATATTGGATGCCATATTTTTATATTAAAATTCTGACTTCAAATTCGTACTCAGCGACGCCTAAAACCTCCATGTGCCACGTTTCGAACAAATCAATAATTTTTTAGCATACTGGTCTGTCATTTGATTCGCCATTTTGTTTTTTGAAATTCTGATTTAAGATACGTAATCAGCGACATCAGAACCTCAGTATACCAAGTTTTGTAAAAATTAAAGAAAGCCTTCATTTATTAGTCAGATTTTTTTGATTCTGTCCCACTACGACCTAGTTAACACAAACGACTACGATTTCAGGTATAAAAATGCGTAATATGTGAGTCAAAGTCTACGTGATATATAGGGACTGTTGCGTTCAAACTAGGATAGGAATAGTGGGAGTCGAGAGCAAAGCTCAATATTAAGGGTGTTGGTTAACCCGGCTTGGATTTTTTTGTCGATAAAATTCCTGAAGGCCCAACCTTGGGCTGAGGAAATGAGCATTTTGAGTGAAAATATTCATTTTCCGAAACGAAGAGATGCAACGGTAGCAGATGCCAACAGTCAAACGGCCAGACCCGCTTACAACTACAATCTCATAGTCCTCACACATAGGACTTGTCAATTTTTGTTCCGTTTGGCCAAGTAAATCGCGAAATTTATGTTTACTATCATCAAGTCGGGAGTCTTATTGTATCAGAAGACCTCCTAGAATGCTTCTGCGATGTCAGAGTTGTGCGTAAAAAAAATTAATTTGCAAACGGCTCCAACGCCGTTCAGCTGTTGGCGTCTGCTGTCGTTGCATTTGTCCGTTTCAAAAAATGAATATTTTCACTCAAAATATTCATTCTAAGAATCATGAGAGCGAATATTCGAGGTATGATTAAAAAGTATTGAGACTAGTTGTGTGAAAATAAAACATTATTATTCATTGGTACAAACATTTAATCTTCTTCGATGTACTGTCCTTGGAAACCTATACATTTATGCCAGCGATTCTCCCATTGTTGGAAACATTTTTCAAGTTGAACAATTTTTCGGGATGCTTTTCAGGCGATTCGTCGTATTTTTCTTTATCGTGCCCACAGTGTCGAATCTTTTTTCTTTTTAGCGACATATTCATTTGAGGGAACAACTAATAGTCACAGGGTGCCATGTCAGGTAAATAGAACGGCTGCTGAACCACAGGTATTCAATGTTTAGCTAAAAATACCTGTACAGAGTGAGCTGTGTGTGTGCCCTAGCCGGAAAAAAGGAAACGTTCGGAAAGAGTATTCCTCCCGAGCCTTTCCGACTTATATGTGAACGTTGCTTCCGATCCTTTCCGAACGCCTCTCTTTGCTGATGCCTTTCGAAGCTTTTCGACGTCTTTCCGAATGCCACAATTAGGTCATTCCGAAGGTTTCCGAACTTTTTCCGAAGTGTCCCAGTGCGTGTACTTCGTTCCGAATGTTTGCGATTTTCTTTCGCATAAAATATTGTAAAATGTAAAATATAAATTCGATTTAATTCATTCAATTTATTGTGTGTGTGTGTAAAATTGGTCAAACAACCATCGCAGAGTGTACCTTGGAGCCACTGCCATCCAGGAAAATGACACTGTCTCCAAGTAGAACCACGGTAAATTACACCTATGGCCACGCTTCACAACCGTTAGATTGGTGACCACAAATATATAAGTGTGTGTGTATATATAAGAGGCCTGCGCCGACGTCAATTGGATCAGCGGCGGCGTTTAGGCTAAATTTGATTGGGGACTGGCGGTGTGCCGGCGTAACGCCGTTCTACATTTTCGGCGGCGGCGTGGCGGCGTTAATGTTGGCGCGTGTTTGTAAAATAGTTTTTTTTTTCATGTATTTTTTTGTTTGTGAATAGTAAAAAGATAAAGAAGAAAATTTATTTATTATATTTATTAAATTTTTATTATTTATTCATATAAAACTCTTAATAAGAGGAACACTTAAAAGAAATCTTAAGCTATAAAATCGCTTAGGAATGCAATAGGAACTTCGATTTAATTTTTAAATGTATGTTTGATTTTTTTGGTCCTCTTGCCTCTAAACCTTTAGTAAAGTTATTCTTCAATCTTCATACATTATTTTCTTTGCAAAACTGTATTTATCGTGAATGAAGATTGTTTTGTCAACGTTGAGGGGATTTAAGGATGATCTCTTCACGTTGAGGATTAGCCCTCCTACAGAAAAACGCGTTCACTTGGTGTACTAGTTGCCGGAATAGACAAAACTCTCCTAGCAAAAAATGACAGCCACGGCATCTGCTTACTTATTGTTTTTCAAAATTCTAGGACATCTATATTCTTCACAGATGATGGATTAAATGCAGACAAAAAGGAATTGCATTCTAGTTGAATCGCAGTTAAACTTTCAGATTGGCTACGTAGTGAATGTTTCGCTGTAAGGGGGCAATTGAAACTCTTCTTTTATGTTAAGCGTCATAGAACAGTAGAGAGAGCTATTGTTAACATAATTTTGCACCTAACGTTTAACTTCGTCATGTACAACGTTAAGAGCAGTTCTTGATATTGTTGTCGGAACGGGAAGATCTTCCTTTGATTTGATAACCTAATTTTACAACAACAAAAAAAGAATCATTGAAAATCATATCACTGAAAAATCCTGGAACCCTTCGCGTTTTATTGCTGTGAAAGGCATCAAGTCCTTTGAAAAATACAAAGCCAGTTGACGTGAAAGAAGCCGTTTTTCATCCTTCTCATTTTTTTTTGCTTTGATACTGGATTCGACAACTGCAACATGCTCCTTTGCTTTTCCAGTCTGGATGTGTTGTTTTCGTCTTTAATATTAAGAGTCTCTTTGAGATGACGAGATAAATTTCCAGTACTAATATTAGCATTATCGCATTTTATGCCAAAACTGAAAAATTAAAATTTTATTTTACAGTATGTACTAGAAACTTTGACAAACATTTCTAAAACTTTTAATTTTTTTTTTCTTCAAATTTTGAAAAATCTCTAAATTTTTCAATTTTGTTCGGAAATATCTGGTTAACGAACTTCTTCACTTTCGGTCCCTAAAAAAGTGTATCAAAGGCTGACTTGATTGTACAAACCCTTCAAAAGTTAGCGTGGCTACAACATTCAGGTAACCAAACAGACATACCAACTATTTTAATCGACATATATCTACCCGTTCTTGTTCGACTCATTACGTTCCTACCCGCATATTCTTAAAAATGAGAATACAAAATTTTCAAAACAAAACAATTTCAAGAAACTTTTCCCGAAACAATTTTCAACTTTTAATCATTTTCCATCACCGACAAGGCATTTTTATTTTATTATCAATGTCAAACAATTTTTTTAAATGGCACATCTGCGAAAAATAAGACTTATTTTTCCATCATTTAATGATTCCCATTCTTGATTTGGAGGAGATTTATGAGGAATCGTGGGTTTTATGGAGGGCGCCAAATTTTTGAGGGAGGGACCTCGCAAATTAAAGGAAAGGTAAAGGAGGTGGAATATCAAGAAATGGGTGTAGTCATCAACCAAACAATTTAATGAATCAATTTGGAAGTTTATTCAGCAACTTACAAAGTATGGCTGGGAAGGCACACTTGATTGCAGTTGCGCAGGTAGCACCAGGTCGGGGTTTGATCGGTAGCACCAGACTGGCGAGTCTTGGCGAGAATTTGGGCATTAAACCCTGGCAAGGGGCTTCTCCCCACTCCTAGGTTAAAGGCCCGCAGGGCCGTATAAAGGCAAGGTGTTTATAACTTTGTTATACAATGATACATAACCTCGAAAAATGACAGCTGTTAATATTATTGTTGATATTATTATTATGGTAATCAATTTTTATTTTATGAATTGCTTATTATATTTAATTACATAATTAATTAATAATTATACATTATGTGCTGTATCGATACATTTGCATCGATGTTTTGATAATTTTTAAAAGATTGTCAAAATAGTAAGGTGCCGGATTCAGAGACTATATATACGGTCCTGAGTGTTTACTCACTCGTCGCTCTAAATCCGGTTGAAACTAGATTTTAATAGCCCTCGTTGCTGGGCCGACCAGACCCGAGGGCGGCACATTAACGGGGTATGAGAGTATTAGTAAAATATTCATAAAATTTTTATGAATGATTTGCAACGGAAGATGCAGGAAACGGAGTATTTTAATAATATGATCAAGCCTAACTATCTGCATAAAGTTTCTGGAAATTCTTCAAAATTTCTACTTTAGAGAAAGTCTACCGGACAAATTTTGTCACAAAGCCCGATTTAATTAAATACATGCTTATAATACAATATCTTTTCTTGTTTTTTCTCAACAAAACAAATTTTTTTTTATATTTTCTTCGGTATGAATCAAATTTCCAAAACACTTCCACGCAAAACTTTGTTTTATATTTACTTGGAGAAGATCAATGCTAAACATCCCTTTCGGATTTTGAAGGATTTTTGCTGCTATTATACTTTTTTTATTACGGTGAATCAATAATGTAATCAATAACAAATACAACCGTCAGCACGAACAAGAGACCACTAGACACCAAGAAGAAATCTGACGTAGGTCATAATTAGAGCTGTATCGATTGAGAAAGTCGATACTTGCGCAAATTACGTGCGCAACTATACATTACGATATGGTTACATTTAGTTTGCGCATGTTCGAACATTTTTGTGCAGCCAACTTCAGTCTTGAGTGGTCTTGACATACTCACGCCGCTGACAGACACCGTCGAAAATTTAAAACGGCGGCACGCCGACGCGCCAACTGAAAATCGGCGGCGCCCCGGCGGGTCAACCACCGCAGGGTCCCCCTGGGAGCAACTGCCATCCATGAAAATGACACCGGCTCCCAGTAGAACCACGGTAAATCACACCCATGGCCACGCCTCACAACCGT
>JAUMHM010000051.1:2338353-2350663 GCA_032362435.1 Melikaiella ostensackeni | reverse complement strand
AAAAAGGTCCATCCTTTATGATAACAAGAATCTACATTTGTACAAAATACAATTAATTAATATTATGTATTCCTACTGGAAAGGGTTCATACGGCCCTGACAGTTTTCATCGCAGAAATTCTGGAAAGAGTCTCATGGTCAAAGTAAGCAATGCCCAAGACCAGCGCTATCTCGAGAGTTGAGTGTATTACGGTGTTCCTTTGACCTGTGAATGTCATTTCCCCTTCTTAATCTCCCCTGATATTGCCGTTACAAATAAACCATCCCGTCTCTCCTAAAAATTTTAGAAGCTTCCTGCCCTCGCGATCTATTTCCCTTTGTTTCGAGTTTCTTACTTGAGTTTCTGCGAATAAAAATAAGAATAAATATATTTTTGGACCTTGAAAAGTAATTTGCGGACTCGACAAGTTAAGGGGGTGTTTACTTAGATGAGAAACGATTTCGCACGTTATGTAAGCACCAAGAAAATTTTATCGATTCGCAGATACGATTCTCACTGTCAGGATCACACTTTCTCTCTATCTTTCCTTCTGTTCTCGTTTTCCTCGCTTTCCTCGTCTTTCCACTTCTATTACGGCAGAACTATTCTCTTTCGATAACTCTTATAGCGAGACAGTCACATAATGGGTCACTTATCACCCTCAGTTTTCTCGACTTTTCTTCTCAAACCACTTGCTCAATCCTCATTTTTCACTCCCTGGCTTGTAATTTAAAGCTTCTTCAAAATTCATATTACTCAAAAAAAGGAGATCATTCAAAAAAAAATTACTGAGATAAGGTAATGAATAATGACTCAATTAAGGTTGTTTTAATTATTCACTAGGGTGATTCAAAAATCGCAAAGTTTGAAAAATGCAATGTGCAAAGTTGAGGAAAAGTTATAGAATGTAGAAAAAACAGCACTTTTATTGGTAAATTCAAGAAAAGATTCTTATAAGCAATAATGAATTGTTCAAATAATTATTGCTATTATTTTTCATTAACTATTATCTCATTATACCTAAAAAGTATAGAAAAAGTTTAAGAATGTAAAAAAAACCGCAATTTTCTAAGTTCATTTTAAGAGAAGATGGTTATAAACAATAATCAATTGTTTTAGCAATTGTACTAGAAAAATCTTTTTCAAATTGTTTCACAAAGAATAACATTGCTCTGTAAACTTTTTTTATATCTCGCGTAATTTTTGAAAAAAATTAGAATTTTTGATTTTCAGAAAAATCACCGCTATTTTGTTAATTTGTAACTCTTCTAATTTTTCGGCAGATTTCGAAGAAGTATGAAATCTCTCACTAGACTCCAAAATGAAAAGGTGAATATCCTAATTAGTTAGGGGTCGTCCAGAAACCACGTTACCAATTTGAGGGGTGGGGGTCATGCCAAAAATTACGGTTGGTAACAGGTGAGGAGGGGGGTCTATCGAAAGTAACGTTACGAGCTTGGATAACGTTAAATACCTTTTCCTGATGATATAATTTAACGAAGTTTTCGAATTTTGCGCTAGATGGCCCTGCAAGGGTACCGTTCAATAATAACTTAATGAGTTTGAACATTACCAGACATCACCTGACATCACTTTCGTATTTCAGACTTCATACTCTTTTCCCTAGTCCCCTCTTTTCCCCTTTTTCAAGCAATTCTTCTTTTCCTCCCTGTTTTCGAAAACATCTCCTTTTTCCCCTTTTTCTCGTTTTTTCGTTTGAATGCGAACTGGGTTAATAGAAACCAATAGAGAGAATCCAACTATTTCTGCTTAAAAGTTAATTTTTTGGTTGAGGTGTCTACTAGTATATTTTCGGTTCGAAATTAATCTCGCTCGATTAAAAATTCTACTGTTTAGTTGAAAATGGTATTATTTTGTTGAAAATGCAACTATTTTGGTAAAAAGTTATTTTTTTGGTTCAGGATTCATCTCTTTGGTTGAAAATTAGTATCATTTTTGGTAAGAAATTAATATGTTTTTGTTGAAAATTGAACTATTTTGTTGTATTTTTTTTATTGAGCATTAACTTTTTAACTGGAAATGTAAATGTTCCGTTTTTGATTAAAAATTAATATTTTAATTGTAAATTGATATTTTCTAATTAAAATTCAACTATTCTCTCAAAAATTCGTATTTTCTGGTAGAAAGTTAATCTTTTTGGTTGAAAATTCATCCTTCTTGATAAAAATGCAATTTTTTTGTGGAAAATTAGTCTGTTTTGGTCAAGCATTTCCTCTTTTGCTTAAAATCCGTCTTTTTTTGTTGAATTCAACTGTTTTTGATCGTGAATTTAAATCTTGTTTGGTTGAAATATGAAGTATTACATTTTTTTGTTGAGACAACTTTTTTTATTAATTAATGAACTACTTGATTTGAAGATGAACTACTTTAGAAAAAGTTCATGTATTTTGCTAAAAATTCATTTTGTCGATATTCACCTCTTTGGTCGAAAATTCAATCCTTCCCTTTTTGAGCTGCAAATTCATCCTTTATAAGTTAAAAATTTAAAAATTCGGTAAAAAATTCATTTATATTTTTTGAAAATTCGTCTTTCAGGATAGGAAATTAATCTTTTTTCTTGAAAATTCAACTATTTGGTTGAAAATTTGTCTCTAATAATTGAAAATTATCTTTGTTTTTGAAAATTCATCTTTTCAGGTTTTTTTCTAAACAAATTTTGAAAAAATGGCTCGCACCTCTTATGAAAATTTCGTTTACGTCAAAGGGAAACTCAGCATCAAATTTTAAATATGTGGTAAAAATTACCATCTATCTCTGAAGAAATTAAAATTTTTTAAAAGTGGGGTTTTCGTGAAAATCCATTTTTAAACATTTTTGATCAACTTTTGCTATTATTTCATGTTTCCAAATTTTTTCATTTCTGTTGGATCAGTTGAAAGGACGAAAGTACGCACGTGGATCGAAGAAAGAAAATACTAAATTAAAAAAAAATCTTGTCATTTTCTGAGAATTCTCAGGTAATCCCTAATAATTGAAAAAAAAATAAAAAGTAAAATTTTTGTCAACCGGTAAAGCACCTGTCCCTTCATTTTCACTATAAAATTATATGTCCAAATACCGAATCATTCTGACATCAAGGAGAATTAAAGAAATCTGAAAAAAATCCATTGCAGTCAATGAATTTAGAAAAACTGAAGAGAATTCCAGATAATTAGAGAGAATTTGAAAGAATTCAGGATAAATAAATCAGAATTCAGAGTGCGTTTCAAATGGATTCAAATAAATTGCAAAAGATCCAGAATATTCCATTGATTTTAGTAAACTTGGGGTGAATTTAGAAAATTAAAGTGAAGTTCAGAGAATTCGATGAAATTTCTGCGAATACATGATGAATTTATAAGAGTTCCGGGTGAGTTCAAAAAAATTCAGGGAAATTCAATAAAATACTATAGTAATTTTATCTTTAGAAAGTTATTTTGGGAAAAAAGTGAATAAAAGTGGCTCAAGTGACCGTCAACTATTCCAATTTAACCCAAGTGATTTTGGAAACTTTTTCTCTTTGTTGTAACGTACATGGAAGGACGAGAAAATTTCGGTGCATCTTGATCGTTACGAGTTAATTAGTGTATTGTTGGACTAGTACAGTAGTAGCGGTTCTTGTCCTCTTCAGCGACTCACCCTCTCACCCACTCACCCACTCACCCCCTCACTCCCTCCCTGGATTATCTTTCCTCTTTCTCTTAAATGCGCAGAATCCTCTAGCATCCACTCCCTGAAACAGAAGGAGGGCGAAAGAGGGATAGCGGTTTATTTCGACGCGTGCCGAGAATAATCTACATGGCCATTCTGAACCAACCTAACGTGACTTTTAACCCCGAGCCCCAGGCTCACAATTCCTTTTTACTGTAAACCGGCATTGTAGACAAGAGTGACAGGATCCGAGAATGAAAGTCACTCTGAAAAAAAGTTGAAAGATACGAGGAGAAGAGATTAAATTAATATCAATCTGGTGGGAAATTACGCAACCTTATACAAAATTTCAGACAAACATGTAAAAATGTACTAATTTTGGCAACCAAATTGAATCTCTCGTTTCGATTTTCTAACTTTTGACGTCAAATTCGAAATTAGCGACCCTGAAAATCCCCTTATACCATATTCCTTACAAATTCAACGTGTTGCAATTTCGGCTGTCATGGTGGATCCTCCATTCAAAATTTTTAAATTTTGATATCAAGTTCAAAGTCAGAGACCCCAAAAATCCCCTTACACCAAGTTTCATACTATTATATAGAAATTTTGAAATTCTGGCCACTATATTGAATCCTAAATCTCGAATTTTTGAATTTTGACGTCAAATTTAGAGTCAGCGGCCCCAAAAAACCATTTGTATTTAGTTGTAAATAAATCCGATGAAATTTTGTGACTATGACCGCCATCTTGGTTTCTCTATTTTAAATTTTTCAATTTTTTCATTGAATTTGAAGTCCATGATCCCAGAATCACCCCTAAACCAAGTTTTATCAAAATTCATAAGTATATTGAAATAATGACTGCCATTTTGGATCCGCTATTTTGATTTTTTAAATTTGGACATCAAATTAGGAATTAGAGACCCTAAAAACACCCTTAGACCAAGCTTCATACAAATCCAATGGAATCTTGAAATTATGAACGCCATATTGGATCTGCCATTTTCAATTTATAACTTTTGACATTGAATTCGAATTCAGCGACCTCGAGGAACCCCTTATACCAAGTTTGAAATAATCTATGTAAAAATTTTACTATTTTCGCCGCCATACTGGATCTGTCATTTTGAATTTACAACTCTTGATGTCAAATTCGGAATCGGCGATCCCAAAAACCTTCTTATACCACATTCTATACAAATCCAACGAATTTTTGAAATTTTGGTTGCCATATTAGATCCTGTATTTTGAATTTTTTAATTTTTATGTCAAATTCAGAGTTAGCGACCCCAAGACCCCCTTGCACCAAGTTTTATCAAATTATATGAAAATTCTAATATTCTGGCTGCCATATTGAATCCTTCATCTTGATTTTCAAATTTTGAAGTCAAATTCGGAGTCAGCGGCCCCAAGAGTTCCTTTGTACCAACTTTCATACAAATCTGATAAAATCTTGTAATTATGATCGTCATATTGGATTCACTGTTTTTAATTTTTTAATTTTCATATCGAATTTGAAGTCAATGACCCCAAAAACTCCCCTATACCAAGTCTTAAAAAATCCAACGAAATATTGGAATTATGACCGCCATATTGGATCCGCTATTTTGAATTTTTAAATTTCGGTATGAAATTAGAAATTAGAGACCACAAAAACACCCTTTCACCAAGCTTCACACAAATCCAATAAAATCTTGAAATTATGACTAACGTATTGGATCCGACACTCACTTTTCAAATTTTCACATCAATTTCGAAAACAGCGGATTCAACGACTCGAAAAACCCGTAGGTTCGAATTGTCAACTGAACTTTGCGCTAAACAAGATTAAATCGACGGAAAAGTGTTGTCAACAAACAGTGAAAAGTAAACAATTAGTACAGGTCAATGTTTAGTCAGACAACGCACTGTGGGAAAAACGTCCAAATTTGATACAAAAGAGCCTAGAGCAAACAATTCTTAATTGATTTTAATTTTTTTTTAGTACTCTCAACTGAATTCTAAAAAGAATAATCGAAACTGATTTTGGAATTTTTTGTATATTGCACTTCTTTGTTAACAAATAAAGGGAAAATTTGTTAATTTTCACAACTTCATTTTTTTATCTTTCCATAAACAATAGAAACAATTTCGGAATCATTTCGAAATCAGTGTAGTGGCATCTAATACATGAACTTAATTCATGAAATTTTTAAATCAATTCTTATAAACAAATTGTGTGAAAAAATTTCAAATTTGTTGGTTCTACGATCGATTTTTAAGAAATTTACTTTGTATTCTACGGTTAGTGGTGCACAATATTAAATATTGTAACACATTATTATTTATTAATTTTATGAGCGATTCATATACAGAAATGTAAAATTTACGAAGTTAAGGCAAGAAATAAGTCGTGTTTTTCACCGAAATTGTTTGAAATTGTCCACAGAGTGATGAATGATAAATTAGCTATTTGTGTTGTTCGACAACATTCATTAACATTATAAACAAATTTTATAAACAAAATAAAGTTGTTTATAAAAATATGAACTTTAATGCATAGTGATAATTTGTTACTATATAGATCGATCTAGCATTAAATCTAACAAATTTAAGGTGAAGAAAGTATTGTTTTCAGCAGTTAAGCACAACAATCAAGAATATGTTCACAATAATTGTTCATGATGATTTAGTTGATTGTCAATAGAATTATTTATGTTCTATGAGTGTAAATGCAATTATACTGACCAATAGTAAGTTTATTTGAGTACTCTATTTAAAGATAAACGATCATATTTTTTAAAAAGCTAACTTTGTCACTTTAATTGTTCAAACATTATTGTGTACGAAAAGAAATTGAAAAATCGAAGCCAGGCAGGTTTTTGAGAAATTAATACTGAGCGTTTCTGAAGAAAGAAAAACATCAAAATCCGTCAAGAAATAGAGCCTGTAGAGCATTATGAAAAGTAAATTCTGGGTTTTTACTACAGCGCGCTTTCTGACAATGAGTGAACATTAACCTATACCACTGCCCCATAAGTGGCAGACATAAGAAGTACGGGTCATTGTTTAGTCAGACAACGTATAGTGTGGCGAAACAAGATATTGTGGTTCAAATAGTCCCAGAGGTCGTATTTCTTAAACGATTTCAAAGTATCTTTTCTCAAATTAAAGCTGATTAAGGTTCAAAGAGGTTTGTTCAGCTTGATTTTAAAAAAATACTAATTTGTTATTTAATTTGGAAAATGACAAAAACCGTAATGACAAACATTTGCTGCATTTTTGGTGTTTGAGTCCATTATCTATACTTATTTTGTCATGAATTATGTGAAAGTAATAACTGATCATAAGCGAAAACTGAATGAGAACAATTGTTATTGTTCTATATGATTGCTATAAGCAAACTTACTTATATCGCATTTTTTTACATAGAAAATTTCATTTTTCTGCGGGACTATTTCTTTCCATCTTAAGAATAATTTCGTGACACAGGAGAATGCCATTCAATAATAATTTGTTTGTTATAAACATTTGTCATAAACAAATTGTTGAAACCAAGAGAAGTGAATACCTTAATACTACAGAGAGACCTTTTCCAGCCTCTTCGAACGTATTCGACCCTACTTCTTTTTCTTCCTTTTAACCACTTTTTCTTCCTACTATCGATACGTGCTTGATGGAGGACGTTTGTTCCTGAGAGTATACTACGGAGGCAATTTAGTCTCCAAGGGAGGTTTGTGTACTTTCGTAGAGGGTACTGATGCGAAAAGGTTTCAAAGAAATGGAATTCTCAGGAAATCGCAATTGAAATTTCGAAATAGATCTACATGTACCAAATGATGAATGCAGTCTGAAAAACAAAAACATAAAAGAAGGAAGGGGATTCGGAGGTTGCCTTCTTTTTCTTTCCTCTTTTTTTAGTGTTGTGCTTTTTAATTTGAATGGAGACATTTGAGAATGTATTGTCTAAATTTGATTGTTGAATTCTCGAATCGGGCTGGAACTTCAATAAGTAAAGGCTGTGGACTTTTATGGGGACTAAATTCCTGATTTCAATCACTAAGCGCCGCCGATAAACAAAAATGCAAAAAAATTTCTAAGGAACATCTCTCGGGTAATAATTGTTAATTTGTCCCCACTTTATGTCGACTGCAACTAAATTTCAAAATTACGAGCGCTGTGAAATATGATGCAGATGCGGATTAAAATTTGCATATATTGTTTTAAATCGGCAATATGAATCAACTATTGTTATGAAGTAATGGCTCGAACACACATACATTATGGAGTGAACTGTTTATCAGTAAAATGGAATTAATTCGGTATTTAAATTGTCTTTTGTTATCAGCCATTTTTTGTACAATTTATTGGTAATTGACTGAATAAATCATTAACTTAACTAATTATCATTATTGTACTTGGGGATCACATGATATCTGTTTCGAATGTATTTTTCTTGCTCCTTATGTTTTGTATTCCCAAATGCATTATTGAAAGTGAGTTTTTTATGGAAAATTACCTACTTATATTGAATACATAGATAAAGTTTACGAATATCGATTTTTTATCCAAAAAAAGGTAAAAAAATGAAGCTACACTATAAAATGTCAAGAAAAAAACATACGAGGTACGACGCAGGATAAAATATAAACAAGAATAAGGCCTTCAGGACGTGTCGGGGGCATGAAAAATGGTTATGGCGAAAGCAGCTTTGAAATTCTTCTTCAAGACTGCAAAATTTTGTTTGCCTCTACAGTGCAATAGGTTTCAGTTTTCATCCTCGTGGGACTTGAAGAGATCCTTTTTGATTTCCGACGAGAGGCCCTTGTAGGAAGGATAAATCTAATAGAGCTTCGGATGACGACAGGAAATTCTTCCTCTTCCTCCCGAGGGAAACCAGATGTAATGAAATTATTTATCTGAAAGATCTTGACCAAAAGTTATTATTAATTCAATTTCAAAAGGGATTCTGAAAATCGTATTAATCTACAACTTTTCCAACACAAATTGAACAATTTTCAAAATTTGATTAGAATAGAATACCGCCCAGGAGTATGAGGACACTTTCAAAACTAGCGATTAAAAACATACACGCACTTCTTGCATAATATATTCAGTACAAAATGAGATAGGAAATTTATGACAAAAGCGTTGGGAGGGTTATTAAATTCCACGTCAGATGAGCCATGTTTGAAATATTTTGAAAGAATAGAGGCGAAAACGTTTTTGGTTGAAAATATAATTGTTTTGTAGAGAATTCATCTTTTTGGGTTAGAAATTCATCAATCTGGTTGAATTTTTATTTCTACATGACCGAAAATGTTTCTCGGTTGAAAATTTAAATCTTTTGTGGGAAATTTGTCCTTTTCGTTTGAAAATTCACGTTTTTTGATGGGAATTTCATATTTTTTGGTTAAAATGCAACTGTTTGGTTAAAAATTTATTCATTTCTTTAAAAATTTAACAGTTTTGTTCAAAAGCCATCCTTTTTCGTTCACAATTCAAATGTTTTGTTGAAATTTACTTTCTTCTTAAATGAAAGATATTTTTGGTTGAAAATTCAACACTTTTGTGGAAAATTCAACTATTTTGGTAAAGAATTCAACTGTTTGGTTGAAAATGATATATTTTGTCACAAATTCATATTTTCACGTTGATAATTTAACTGTTTTGTAGAAATTTCGTTTTTTTTTCTTGAAAATTCAACAATTCAGTTGAAATTTTTTTCCTTTTGACCGAATAATCTTTTTTGGTTTAAAATTTAACAATTTTGGTAGAGAATGGAACTATTTGATTAAAAATTATCTTTTTTTGTGGAAAATTCATATTTTCGTGTTGAAAATGCAACTGTTTTAAAGAGAATTCATCTTTTTGGGTTGACAATTGAACAATTTGGTTAAATTTTGTTTCTTCTTCACTGAAAAATCTTTCTTCATTGAGAATTCATCTCTTTTGTTGAAAGTTCTTTTTTTTGGATTGAAAATTCAACTTATTGTTAGAAATCCTTCTTTCTGATCTGAAAATTTATCCCTTTTGTAAAAATTTCGCCTTTTTTGGACAATACTCTGGCGAAAGTTTCGATAGAAATTAGTTTCGAATCATTCCGAACAAATCCGAATTATCCCGAAATCTGTATCCCAACCAATCCTAATCAATTCAAACCAGTCCGAAAAAGTTCTCAATTTCGTTTGCTCTAAACCCGTTGAAAATTAATCCTACTCAAATCGGTTTAATCCTAACTTCCAATCCGAATCCATCCGAACCAAATTTTTTATCCGAATGAACCCGAATCAATCCGAACTGAGAGTGATAAATACTGAATTTTAAATCCGAATAAATCCGAGTTCGGATCAAAAATTTGGTTCGGATTGACTCGGATTGGAGGTTAGGATTGAACTGGTTTGAGTAGGATTAATTTTCAACCGCTTTAGATTGAACGAAATGGAGAACTTTTATCGGACTGGTTTGAATTGATTCGGATTAATTCCGATACAGATTTTGAAATAATTCGGAATGAATTTCTATCTGAAACTCTCGCCAGGGTAATGCAACACTTTGGTTGATAATTAAACTACTTGGTTGAAAGTTGAACTAATTTGTTCAAAATTCATTTTTTTGGTTGAAATCTCATCTTTTCGGTTGAAAATTGATCTTTCCTAGTTGAATATTGAACTATTCACTTGAAAATTTATATATTTTGTTTTTAATTAATTTTTATGTTGAAAATTCATCTCTTGGTTTAAAAATTCATCTATTTGATTGAAAATGCAATATTTTTACTTGAAATCTTAGTAATTAAAAGTGCTTCAAATCGCATTTAATGAAGCAGCTACATTAATATTATCTGAAGGAATTTATTCCTGTATCTTCGTGAAAAATCTCCTTATTTCCCTTATTTTTAGAGCATTTTTTGGTATGTAAAGCCTGGTATCGATACAGTTGAAAGAATATTTATCTGGCTTCTTCTGCTAAGTGGCGGGGGAGTGTACAGATAGTGTGTAGTCCAAAATTTGAAACATTATCGGCCATGCATCTTAATAAAAAAGAAGATCCTCTTGAATTTCCGACGAAAGTCCCTAGTAGGATGGATAAATCTAATAGAGCTATGGATGACGACAGGAAATTCTGCCTCTTCCTCTTCCCGATTAATCCCGATTAAATCCCGATTAAAACCCGATTTTTTAGTATATAAACGAGTTTTATAAGCAATAATCCACATCAAGTATATTTATGATGGTATGAATTGAGTTTTTTCTACAGAATCTGACATAAATTACTCGACAATGACACCTAGTTCTCATAGTCAGTCATCCAATAATAATTTATGATTGTTTAAACAAACTTTCTTAACAAATAAACTATAGGACTACTTTTCGACTTAAAAACATGGTTCTTCCAACGTAATTGAATGTAAATAACTAATAATTGTGAACAGTAGAAATAACAACCTTGATTTATATTTTGGAAATTCTTATAATTTCTTACATATGTGACTTATGTTTCCGTACATAGAAAGTAACTTTGCAGAAACTTGAAATTACTTCTATTAGTGACTGGAAATGTGGCAACTCACTATTTTCACGAAGTAACTTTAGCTACAATTAGTTCCTTTTTTCCAGAAACTTTCCCAAAACTGCGCAGAAAATTCTGAAGTTTTACTTTCTAACATAATATTTTCAAAATATTAAAAATGAACATCAATGTTTATTTAAACTATTATGCTTTAGTCTATAAGTTATCAAAATTCCTATTTATTTATCGCAGGCTCTCCAATTTCCCTCTCGATTCCTTTTTCTTGTTTTAAACGTAAATGCGAACTGAATTAAGAGGACCCAATAAGAAAATCCAACTATTTTTCTTTCAAAATTGATTCTTTTCGTTGAAATATCTACTATTATATTGTTACTTGAGAACTCATCTTCTTTGCTTTAAAGTTTTATCATTCAGTCAGAAATTTAATTATTTTGTTGAAAATTTACCAACATCGTTAAGAGTCATCCTTTTCGGTCGAAAATGCAACTGCTTGGTAGAAAATTATTCTGTTTTGGTTGAGAAATCAACTGCTTGGTTGAAAGTTAAACTCCCTTGTTGTAAATTGATTTTTTCAGATTCATCATTTTAGTTCAAAGTGCATTTCATTGATTGAAAATTTAAATTTTATCTTTAAAATTCGTTTTTTGGTTGAAAGTTCATCTTTTTAGTAGAAAATTCCACTATTCAATTAAAAATTCATACGTTTTGTTGAAAGTTTGTTTTTTTGGTAGAAATATAATCTTCTTAGTTTGAAATTCAAGTGTTTGGTTAAAAGTTTGTCTTTTTTGGCAGAAATATAATCTTTTTGGTAAAGAAAAAACAACTATTTGGTTCAAAATTGATGTATATTCTTGATTGTTTGATTAAATATTTAAGTACTTTCTTGAAAGTAAAACTACTTTGTCATGAATTCATTTTTTTGCTAACGATTCATCATTTTGATGAAAAGAGGTGTTTCGGGTTTCAATTGTGTGCAAAACTACGAATCTTGCCAACGTTTCGTGAACATTGCACAAATAGGAAGAGTTCTCAATAAACATAACATCCATACCGCATTCAAACCAGCTACGAAAATAGGACAACTTCTGAACAACCCTAAAGATAAAAAGGCACCTCTCAGTGATCCGGGAGTATATAAAATACCTTGCTCTTGTGGCAAAGTCTA
>JAUMHM010000051.1:2272188-2303140 GCA_032362435.1 Melikaiella ostensackeni | reverse complement strand
TATACTAATAGTTATAATATTCGGAATCATTTCAAAAATTAAGAAAATTGGCTCACCAGAATGCTAAACAACAAATTTTTTGTAATGTTTTATGAAACATGTAATAGACGAATAGACAATGATAAGTTATTAAAACTATGTTCCTTGTTAATAACTTAGCAATGTCCATTCTTCTTTTACATGTTCTTTATAAAGGAACATAAATTATTGAAAGTATAAGTATAAAGGAACATACTATATACATATTCCTATAAAAACATATGCTTGTTCCTTTATACATATGAAGAAGCATATGGACTATGTAAAAGTTAGATCTCATATATACAAATAGTTATAACATATTCAGAATCATTTCAAAAGTTTAAGAAATTGCCTTACCAGAATGTTAAACAACGCATGTTTTCGCCGTGTTTTATAGCAAACGTAATAGAAGAATGGACAATGCAAAGTTATTAAAGCTATGTTTAGTGTTTTAATAACTTAGCATTGTCCATTCTTCTATATAAAGAAACATATGAACATATGAACATATAAGTTGAATCTTATATACTAATAGTTAAGACATATTCAGAATCATTACAAAAGGTTAGAAAACTTGCTTACTTTCAGTAGTTCATACGTTTCTTTATACATATAAAGGAACACATGAGCTACTTAAAGTTAGATCTTACATAATAATAGTTATTGTAACATATTCGGAATCATTGCAAAAGTTTCGAAAATTGACTTACTTTTAACAGATCATATGTTACTATAACATATTCGGAATCATTTTAAAATTTCAGAAAATTGGCTTACCAGAATATTAAACAACGCATTTTTTCGTCACATTTTATAGAACATGTGATAGAAGAATCGACAATGCGAAGTTATTAAAACTATGTTTAGTGTTTTAATAACTCAGCATTGTCGATTCTTCTATACAAAGGAGTATATGAACTATTATAAGTTAGATCTTATATGCTAATAGTTATAACACGTTCGGGATCATTACAAAAGTTTAGAAAATTGGCTTACTTTTAATAGTTCATATGTTTCTTTATACATACGAAGGAACACATAAATTATCATAAGTATAAAGGAATTATATAAAGTATAAGGGAAAAAAAGTATAAGAGAAAGGAAGACTATAAACTATTTGAAGTATAAAGGAACACATGAACTTTTGAAAATACATACAAGATAGGATCTAGCTTTCAACAGTTCACATGCTTCTTTATATGTACAAAGGATTATATATGTATGTGTGTAAAGGATTATATATGTATGTGTGTAAAGGAATATGTATACGTTTGCAAAGAAATATGTATATGTTCCTTTAAATGTATAAAGGAACATATGAACTATTAAATGTAAACCAATTTTCTAAACTTTTGGAATGATATCAAATGTGTTACAATAACTGTTACTACATAGGATCTTACTTTTAGTCATTCATATGTTCTAAATATAAAATAATATATATAATTATGCGTGGCTCGGTTTCTCCAGCGTGTCTCGGTTAGCCTCTTTATACGGTACTAGAAAGTTTTTTTTTTAATATTCCAAATCCGCTTTTGAAATGTCCTGAAAAAATCATTTTTCTCTTCAATTTTTGAATATAACTTAAGCGAAGGACTTTCTTAATTCAATTTTATGTCAGTTATTAAAACTGGTTGAACTTTTGAAGATTGTTTAGTTTATATTCATGAAAGCTTCATCAGTGATTGTTTGATATGAAGTGGAGGAATTCACTTTTCGAGAGAATTCAATCGTGAATCACTCGATTTTCAAGAATGTTTACCAATCATTCGTCGCCTTCATCGATGAACCGATTTGCATTTAATCGAAGGTGCTAACTTTGTCAGGTCACAATGATAAAATAAAAAGTATGCAGAATTTCATTAAAGTCTGCGGAGAAACTTAATCCCCAAGTGCCCGTATTTGTCATTCAAAAACCTTCTAGAAATGTGGAGAAATTTCAAAAATTCATTTTAAAATATTTTGAAAATTTACTGAAAAAAAAATTTACAGATATTTAAAATCTTTCAACAATGTGACACTGGTATTTATAACAAGAAAAATGGTTGATGACAAATTATTTTTTCATTATAAACTATAAATTTCTGCTTGGCGATTATTAATCGACTTCGCAGGCAGAGTCCAGTAAAATTGACAATATCTTCACACCAAAACATTTTCAAATGCATACGTTTATTATTGATAGCAGAAAAGTTTCACCTGCAAATGCTTTGAAATCAATGTAGGCATCGTTAAATAGTATTTCATAAATTTCAAGTCATTTAGAATTCTACTGTATAAAACAATATTTACGTTAAACTAATAAATTACACATTAAAAACAATAAATTAATAAATATAATTTTTGATATTAATATTAATTTCTGATAATATTTTTAATATTTAAGTCCAAGAAGTAGTAGAATGTGTTTTTACAAACATTTATTCAAACTGCACATTTGGTAGTATAATTTTGAAGCAGGTTGCTTTTAACTTTGAAGCAGTAATTTCACGTAACCCACATTGTTATTCTTAAAATTTGTGCCTACATTTTTTCACATAAACCCTCTACGAGTATACAGCCAAACGGAACACTAAAAGCCTATCACATATTTATTTAAAATCATGAATACAATTTAAATTGGTACCAGATTCGAAAACTCAATTGCATGCAAATTTTCCTGATCGGATCTCACATGGGTAGATCCGGACCGATGTTTTTCGGATCGGATCTCTGGTGAATCCGGACCGAAAGTTTCGGGTTCAGTCCTCCCTATTCAGAATCTTCTAACAATGAGACACTGGTTTTTATAACAATAAAAATGGTTGTTAAAGAATTATTTTTTCCATTATAAGCCAGAAATTTCTACTTGTCAAATGTCAATCGATTATACAGGAATAAGAAGGCTCTAGGCAATGAACTTTCAATGGATCCGTTTTTAACAAATGATAACTTTTTATCTTTTGAGAATCTGGGAAATTTTTAGAGGGTAACGGAAATTTGTGGAAGTTTCTAAGCTTGTCAAGTTTTAATCAAGGTTGAGAATTTTTATCACATTTACCATATGTAGAAATGAATGGTCTCTTGATACCTTGAAGACCAAAGTACATAAGACTGGTGCCCTCCTCAGTATGCAACTCGAACCGATCATAACTCCTTTGATTCTGGCTTTGTTTTCATATAGAGAATGGAACAAGTTGATGACTTTGTGTATCTTGGGAGTTTATTTTTTGCTGACGAAAAGATAGATACAGAAATATCCAAACGTATAAACGAGGGTAGGAAGGTTATGGAAAATTTACGAGCTATTACTAGAAGTAAATTTACTGAAATGGTTTGGTCATGTTGAGAGAATGAATGAAGGACGTTTAACGAAGCAAGTGTATTCAGGTTAGATGAATGGTAGCGTAGCCAGAGGTAGACCAAGGAAGGAATGGTCGGAATGTGTGAATGAGACTCTACAGTGAACAGATATAAAGAGTTATAGAAACACAAAAGTTTGCGTGAAAAGGTGTATGGACGTAAACGAAGCAAAAGATGTATGCAAGGACAGGGATCTATGAAAAACAATTGTTTATAAGAAGAAGAGTGACACCTGAAACGATAGATTTCGGATACTAATGCACCCTCATGAAGAGCTTTGCTTAGTAGATGTGGTTGGGATAAATGGTATGGATCTTCCTATGAGTTTATCTGTCAGTTTGAGTGTTTATGTGTGAATTGCGATGCATGATCGCTCTGTGAAGCTCTTCACCTGGGGTGATTGCTAGAGAGATTGATCAGCGACCCGTGTCGGAGCGGGGTTGTGGAAAGAGTGTGTTATTTGAATGAGCAATACACGATTTCCAGATTGATCTAAACCCTATCCCTTCTCCTACACATCCCTTACTTTCCCTTACCATATAAATTCTTTGATCCTCGGTAGTATAACGAGGCTAGAACAGAACTAGTTACGCTTACCCCGAAAGGGGTTTGGCTTGATGGTATAATAATAATGGAAATATTTTTAAAAAATGTTCATGAATCTATCGTAGCAGATCTTTTGGAAATGAAGTAACCTTCGCAAATAGTATTTTCTCCTGAAAAATAGGTTTTGATCTCTTAAAGGAAGTCTGTGCAATGTTCAGTCCTTTTATCCACTTTCACGCGATCGTAAGAAATCATTTGTTTCCTTTTACCACTTGTATGGAAGGGGATATAGTGCAGATATTGAGTGTCATAGTCTCCAGCTTTCCAGCAAAGATAAAAGATAAAACCGTATAATTTCTCTATAGTATCCGATTTAATGAGAGTAGTCTACAGTATTGTAATTCGATCTGGGATAGGAAAGCTAAAGCTGCCACCCCTATTACAATATGAATTCTATAGGCACTTTTATTTCTTCCTGAAACAGCTGCATAAAGGAAATCCAGAATTATGCCAATCATTTCCGACTCTTTGAGTCATAATAATCTCGTGTTGTTGCAATCATAAAAACTTATAAGCCAGAGTTTTAAAAAAGGCAGTTGCAAAATAAGCTGATATTGGTAAGTACTAGCAGTGAATACTCGTCTCTGGATTTTTATTTTCTATCTTTGAAAATATAAACCATTTCAAAATATGTAATAACGAATTTCTCAATATCAATAGTTCTACAAATTTTTGAAACAAGCTGAATATTTTAATAAATGGATAATTCTAGGCGTGCACTTCCGAAAAGCGCTGATCGCGAATATAATATTGAAAATACCCTCAAATGTCGCTTTCGTCAAAACTTGACAAAACTATGAAAATTTCATGCTTTTATATTTATTTTAGTAAATAGTGAGAATTTATAAAAAAAAGCTTCTTGCAAAAGTTGTAGATCTTTCGAAAATACACCCTTTACGTGACATATATTTTTTTCTCAAAAACCATTATTTTTCGACAAAAGAAAAAAAATGATGGTACACAGTGTAGAATTGCTTGAAGTGGGACTTGTGGTGCTTCTGTGACTGGTCACAGAAATGATTCAAGTCACACCCTTACCTTATTCCAATGTCTCGTGGGGGGGCACACCTGTGAATGGTCACAGAAATATTTTAGGTCACACCCCTACTCACTTCTAATGTCTCTGGGGGAGCGGGAGGTATCCCTGTGACTGATCACAGAAATATTTTAGGTCACACCCCTGCCATTTTTTACTGTCTCGTTGGGAGAGGGAGGCACAGCTGTGACTGATCACAGAAATACTTTTAGGTCACGCCCCTACCATTTTTTACTGTCTCTTGGAGAAGGGAGGCACACCTGTGACTGGTCACAGAAATATTTTAGGTCACACTCCTATTAATTTCCATTGTCTCTTGGGGGCGGAAGACACAGATAGAAACAGATGACAGAAATATTTTGGATCACACCCATACCATTTTTTAGTGTCTCGTGGAGGGCGGGAGGCACACCTGTGACTTGTCACAGAAATATTTTAGGTCACACTCCTATCAATTTCCATTGTCTCTTGGGGGCGGAAGGCACAGACAGAAACAGATGACAGAAAAATGTTGGATCACACCCATACCATTTTCTGGTGTCTCGTGGAGGGCGAGAGGCACACATGTGACTGGTCACAGAAATATTTTAGGTCACACTCCTAATTATTTCCATTGTCTCTTGGGGGCGGAAGACACAGACAGAAATAGATGACAGAAATATTTTGGATCACACCCATACAATTTTTTAGTGTCTCGTGTAGAGCGGGCGGCACACCTGTGACTGGTCACAGAAATATTTTAGGTCACACTCTTATTAATTTCCATTGTCTCTTGGGGGCGGAAGACACGGACAGAAACAGATGACAGAAATATTTTGGATCACACCCATACCATTTTTTAGTGTCTCGTGGAGGGCGAGAGGCACACATGTGACTGGTCACAGAAATATTTGTGGTCACACACACACACACACCACTTTCCAATGTGTTATGGGGGCGGGAGATCCCCAAAAAGGCCTTGAATAAAAGTTGTAAATCCTTAAAAAATACACCTTTCATGTATTCCATATTAGACACAGGGGTAACTTTACGTCCCGACGAGACTTTGGAAAGAAGTAGGGGTGTGACTTCAATTATTTCTGTAAGCAGTCACCAAAGTATCTTCCCGATCCCCACGAGTCGTTGGGAAGGGGTAAGAGTGTAAATATAATTATTTCAATGATCAGTCACACATGTGCCTTTCCACCCTCACGAGACGTTGGAAAGGGAAAAGATGTTCCTCCAATTACTTCTATCACCACCCAAGAGGCTGCCTTTCCGCCCAGCGAGACTTTGGATGGGAGGATGGGTGTGACTAAAATTATTTCTGTCAGCAGTCATAAGGGTGCCTTCCTGCACCCAACAAGACGTTGGAAAGGGGTAAGGGTGTGAATATAATTATTTCTATGACCAGTTGGATGGATTAATTTTCGCCCTCACGTGACGTTGGAAAGTGGGAAGGTTTGCCTTCAATTATTTCTGCGACCACCCCAACGGTTGCCTCCCCACCCAACGGGACTTTGGAATGAGGTAAGGATGTGATTTGGATTGAAGGGATTATCACTTTTTATTCATGAAAATAAGTTTTTAGAAGAAAAAAACCTAAACTTTCTTTTGAGACCAAAATAAAACAACTTAAAAAAATTGTTGAAATCACAAAAGAGTGAAAATTATTCTGGGCATTTATTTTCGGAAGTCGATTTTTTTTATTGCTCATGGATCATTGAATTGGGTGTAAAAGCCGCTTTTGAAACTGTGGTAGCCAAATTTTTTGTTAATTGGCGTTATCCTAAAAAAATCCACTTAACTTAATCCACTTTTCATAAATAAACAATTACCGGCCAAGTTTTTTATCTTGTTTTTCTTAAATGACAAAATTTAAACTTTCTTTTGAGATCAATAAAAAGGTCGAGGCTAGAAAAAAATTTTAATCTGCTTGAAAAACCAGATGACGCAGACAAAATAACAAAAAGTAAGAAGACGATGTTTGTTTAGATTTAGATAAATCTTTAAATTACTCAAATATCGTATGGAATGTATATTTAAGGAAGAAATATTTTGACATATACTGAAAACTGCGCTTAAATTTGTGGATCTGTTTAAAGCTGGCCTTTGGTAGTTTTTGAGAATGATTCAAATTCTAGATCTAATTAAATTTGTGTTCCATCTAAAAATGGCATTCATATCATTTGCAAGTCTTGCAATTTCCATTTGAATTTTGGTCTTCTTATTATTATAATTTATTATTATACTATCAAGCCAAGTCCCTTGTGAGGTGAGCATAACTCGTTTGGTTCTAGCCTTGTCATACTACCGGGGATCAAGGAACTTATATGGTAAGTGTAAGTTAGGAATTTTTAGGAGGAAGGATAGATTTTAGATCCATCTAGAAGTCGCGTGTTGTTCATTCAAACGACACACTCATTCTACAACACAATCCGACACTGGTCGCTGATCGATCTCCCTAGCAATCACTCAAGGTTGAGGACTTCACAGAGCCATCACACATCACGATTTATACATAAACACACAAACTGACTGATGAACCCATAGGAAAATCCATGCTCTTTATCCCAACCACATCTACTATGCAAAGCTCTCTACGAGGGTCTCATCTGCTACAACAAACTCAATCATTCTATGGCTATCGCCTCTGCACCAAGTATACATGTGGATCGTATTATGTCTGAATCAAGTATTTGTAATAAATAAACCTTTTTCTAAGCATAAGCTAATCAATTTCTCACCATTACTATTCGTTTTTTGGTCTCCGAAATGACCAAGTACCCTTTCGGTATCTTCGTGTTGCACAACGACCCAGCAATTCCTATCTCCGAGTAGAATGATTCTTTCCCCAAGATCGCAAGTACTTATGATGTCATTTAACGAATCCCAGAAGTTATCTTTTACATCACTACTGACACTGTCCACTAGAGCGTAGCAGGCTGTAGTAAATAACCTTTTGATTTCTACTTTTATTTCAACCCATAATAATCTAGAAGATACATATTCATACTTTTTTATATGCTGTTTCGCTCTCTCATTCGTGAACAGACCGACTCATTGGCTACCGGTACACATGAAATATCTAGTTTTCTTTCGCGCACTGTATCCCGCAATTCCCTTTCCTCAAGTTGATTCACTTATCTGCTGTCCAACGCAAAAACCTAGTAAGTCACATTTGCTATAATGACTATTTTCAGACAGTCGTGCATGGGAAAATAACGTCTTTGGCAAATGTCACTTACTAGGTTTTTCCGTTGGACAGCAGACCTCTAGCATTCCAAGCACCCAGTCTCCATTAATCGCCTGGAACTTTTCCGGGGGCATGCCTAAAACAATTTTTGCTTTTTTTGGAAAATTTTTGAAATCCTATAACTTTTTTATTGTCATCAAATTGAAGAATGTCATGGGGATTGATAATAAAATGAAATAATTTTTTTATTTCTAATCGGAAACAGTTGAAACGAAACAAGTAAGACTATGAAGCTCTTAAAATCAATCGATTTCAAAACTCGTTTAAAACTGAACAATTTTTAAATTGGGTAAAAATTTCTCAAGTGGACCTCGAATTTTGGTCAAATTGAAAATATCTCACGAAAATGCATGAGCAGTTAGTTCTAGGATAAGGAAATCATCCTGAAAACTTTTTTGTAAAATTTCTAGTTTTCAATTTTTTATGAAGTTTACATTTGTAAGCATGTTTTTTTATAATTCATGTTCTCTCAAAGTATTCAATGGAACTTCATGAAATTTGGTACGTAAGCGTATTGATATTTGAATCTTAAGACAATAATATCTTCATAATTAAAAATTAAAATTTCTCAATAAAATTTTCCTTTTTTAAAAAACAAACTGCATCAAAAACATGTTCTCATTGAGTGTTATCAGTTTCGATCATATTTACATCAACTACGTATATCAAAGAAAATATTTCCAAAAAAAAAAATGGTTAATCTGTTTTGTTCATTTATAACAGCAGTCAGAGCGCGCTCGCTGACTCGCTGATTCGCATCTGTTTTTCACAGTCAGTCAACTTTTGCAGTCAATAAGATACAGAGGTTTCCAATTCAATACAATCTCTTAGTGCAGTATTGAGTTTGAATATTAATCATTGATGAAACAAACCAGTTCAACAATGCCGAGATCGAATAGTTGTTGCAATCCTTTCAGAAAAAAAGCACATAAATGCGTCACAAAAAATTTGAAGGTTATCACTGATAAGTGAGAAAAAAATAAATTCGGTGAATTTATCGAAATCTGCGAGCGCGACAAGTTAAAACACGCACGGAGTGGATGAAGCCTGTTGAGTGGGCGAGCGCGCTCTGACAAATTTTTCTGATCTAAATGAACAAAACAGATCCACCAACTTTTTTTTTCGGAAATATTTTCTTCGATACACGTAGTTTACTCAAATATGATCGAAATTGATGACACTCATTGAGAAAATCTTTTTAATGCAGTTCGTTTACTTGAAACAAAAATTTTCATCGAAAAATTTTGATGTTTGATTATGAAAAAATTATTGTGTCAAAGTTCAAATATCAATATGCTTACCTAACAAATTTCATGAAGTTTTATCGAATACTTTAAGCGAAAGTAAATTTTCAAAAAAAATATGCTCAGAAATGTAATTGTTCATAAATAATTAAAAAATAGAAATTTTGCAGAAAAAATTTCAGGATAATTTTATCATCTGTAGAACTAACTATACATGCATTTTCATGCGAAATTTCCGACTTGACCGAAGTTCGAGGTCCACTTCAGAAATTTTCAGCCATTAGAATCGTGAAACTGAAACGTTTCAAATATTTTTTTTTTTTCAATTTTGCAGAATATATTATGTCCACTCATATATGCATAGAATTAAAAATTATTACAATCACGAATACAATTTAAAATCATAAAATTTGAAAGCTCCAGTTTGAGAATCTTTAGGCTTTTCTTATACAGTCAAATATTTTCAAATTTTGCGTGGCTACGTTCTTAAAATCTTTAAAACAAGATTTTTATATTTGAAGAACTTAAATTTACAATTCATAACTCAGAAATTGGACAATTTTAAAGGTTTACATTTGAAATTTTCCAAGAATGAAAAATTTTATTTTATATTATTGGATTTGATACATTTTTAAGATAAAATATTCAAATTTCACACACTCCCAATTTAAAGTTGTCCAGCGTGAGTATTTTGAAACTGTATACAAATATTTTGCCTAATTTTTTGCACCTGCATCTCTTCATACAAAAGAAAACTACCAACAGAAATCAGTTAAAAAATGAAATTATTTCTTCAGTTCAGAACTCTTTGGAAAAAAGAGGCATTTTCATTGATTTTTAATCGAAAGAAAATCGAGTCCGCCTTTCTTTCAGGATCACGTAAAAGGTGAAAGTAAATGAAGGGTTGCATTGTGTCAGGGGTAAGAAAGAAAAAGATGATAGAGGAAGAAAAAGAAGAGGATATGGAAGAAAAGGACAGAACAATAGTAAGAAGAATAAAAGTAGGAAGAGTGGTTGTGGCTGTTGTAAGCGTGTATTGGAGAAGAGGAAAAGAGGAAGGATGAAGAATGATAAGGAAATGAACAGAGGATAAAGAGGAGGAGTAAACGCTGATATGAGGGGGGGGGGGGGTACCTGAATGCATGCATCGGTGGACAAAGGGAGAGGTGTGGGACGCAGAAAAGGAGGTCTTCGTAAGAAACTCGAAACGTAGGAGAAGGATCGGGAGGGCTGGAGGCTTCTGGACTTGTCTGGAGAGGCGGATTGGTTTTTTTGTAAAGGAAAACCTAATGAGGATAAAGAAGGAAAATGACGTTCACAAGTAAAAGAGACACCGTAATAGATTACATTCTGGCCGAAGAAGGAATGAGGAAGCTGATGGTTAGAATGGAAGTGGACGATGAGATAGGCTCTGAGCACTTTCCGGTGATAGTGACATTGAGATGTGGAGGACCAAAACGCGATAGGGTGAAGAAGAAAGGAGCAGGGGAAAAAAATTGAGAATGGGCATTTTGAGGAAAGATAAGTTAACAGAATTTTGAGAAAAAAGTAGAAAACGAGGTCAGGTGTATGAAAGAGGAATGAGTAGGCACGCTGCTGGAAAACTTAGAAGAGTCATTGATGAGATAAGGGAAGAGGTGAGACCAAAAGGAGATGAAGAGGGGGTAGGAGAGGTTAGTGAGACGACGAAAGCAGGAAAAGTGAAGACAGGATGAAGAAGAGTACAAGAAAATGGGGAAAAGGGGAAATGGAGAAATAGGAACTCAACAGGAGGAAAAATATCACGAGAGAATGTTGAAGACAAAATGACAGAGGGAGAAAGAAAGATGTAAGATGTCGCGAAAGCGGTAAAGAAAGGGAGACTTTCGGGATACTATGACAACGGAAACGATATTAGTAGAAAAGAGGTGAATGAGGCAATTGCAATGCTGAAAAAAAAAGCAACAGGTGAGGGTGGCTTAGGGAATGAAGCACTAAAATATGTCGAAGAAGGGGTGAAATAAGAGATTTAGAGAATATGCAATTAGGTTTAAAGAGGTGGAAGGTGCTCGGCGGTGAGTAAGAGAAGGCTGGTAGTGCTGTTTATTGAGAAAGGAGAGAGAAAAAGGGTAGAGGAATATCGAGGAATCACACTCATGTCAGTGAGCTATAAAATTTACGCTAAAGGTCTTAGGAAGAGGCTGGAAAGACATGAGGAAGAAGAGGAAAGTATACCACACAACAAGACGGATTGAAGGGAAGACCCTCTCCCTCTCCTAAAACATTTGAGTGCTCAACTTTCCAGTCAATAGGAACTTGGGGCGGAAGAAAGGGAAACTAGTTGTACTGTTTGTGGATTTTGAAGAGAGTTTGATAGAGAGGATAAAAGAGATATTTGTGGAGACTAAGATAATGGGTTAGATTAGAGAAAAGAAATAGGCGGAATTCTATACAGGAAGGGGACTTGAGCAAGGGTGCCCATTGAGCTCTCTTCTGTTTAGTGTCCTGTTGGCAGATTTGGAGGAGAAGATGGAAGATGATGAATGATGGAAGAGGGATGATTCTGATAATAAGAGAGTTCGAAGTGTATGGGGGAAAAAGAGATTCAAGGGTCAATGTGAGTAAGACTAAGGAATTGTCTTGGAAATAGAAAATGTATAATACATATGGAAGATAAATATCGAGGTGGTGGAGTTGATGGAGCAGTTTTGCTAACTAGGATTATGGTTCGAAGCAGGAGGAGGAAAGGATCTGCAGGTGAGAGAGAGATTGGAGGGTGGGAGTAAAATAATGAGACAAGTGTAGGGTATGGGGGAGAGAAGATTCGAGAACGACTGGAGGGTGAGAGTGTGGATGTTCGGCGTGTTACTGTGGTCAGCGTCAAGTTATGGAGTGAAAATTTGGGTAAGAAAAGAGTACAAGAGAGTGAAAGGTCTGCATGAGAGATTTCTGAGATGGATCATGGGGAAGTTAGAGTTGCCTAGGTTATATGTTGAAGGAAGAAATAGGACAAAAGAGAATGGTGGTCAGGAAACTGAAAAGATCATGGAATTTTAAAGAGAAACTAAGAAAAGAGGAGGGAAGCAAGATTATGCAAGCGTGTGCCCGGGAGATCATGGACAAGGAGAGGAGGGGTAATGTGTGACGTTCGAAATGGGAGGAAGAGATATGCGAAATTAAGTTTAAATGTAGTATGCAAATGGAAGTAGGAAGGGAATAGAAGAAGAGATGATTGCAAGGCAGGGAGAGGAAAGATGGGGAGAAATCTCGAAGTCAAAGTATACCAGCTGGTATAGGATGGTTAAGAGTGAGGGAGAGCCGGACTAGCTGAAAAATATTAAAAAGAGAGAAAGCGGAATTGAGTAGTGGGATTAGGAATGGAGGAGGGGAAAGAGAAGGTACGTACAGGATGAATGAAGAGGAGAATCTATGCCTGTATGTAGGTATGAGCAGCTATCGTGGTTGCATTTTTTAGAGTGGTGTACGGGTAACGAAGGGGATGGGGGAGTATGGAAGAGAGAATAAAGTGGATTTCGAATGGGAATGGTCAGGGTGAGGAATGGATGAAGAAGCTAGAAGAGTTTGAGAGAGAGAGTGAGAGAGGGGGGGAAAAGCTAATTGCACGAGTTAGGAAAAAGCCAAAAAATGGCTTCTAAAGAAGGAGACTAACGAAACAGAGTCACGGAATAGAGCTACAATTTTTAGATTGGTAGTGGTAAGAGGGATCACAAGCCCTGGGTAAGGTCGCAAACGTCTAGAAGTAAGAATAGTAGTTATGTCGATATGCAAGAAGTAGTTAGATAGTATATAAGGATTGTCGAGATAAGAAAACATGTAATGATGCTGTAAAGACTATTTTGAATAACTATGAATGATTCAGGAGTCAGGTAATAACTGTTATAATATTTCTAGCATAATGTTATCCAAATTTGAACTAAAAAATTTGCCTTCAATCGTAATTTGTTATTGTTAATGAAGTTCTGGATAATAATTCTATGATAAGATCATTATACTCGTAATATACTGAAATTGTCAACCTAATATGAATTTATAATTGCAAACTTTAGAGTTCCTCCATATAGTGACAAGCTTTAGAACTTGAAAACCTTGTTCATACTTTGACGTTAAGTGAAATTCGACGTTATATATTTTGTCGATGAGTTGAATAAATAATTCATTTCTCAAACATATTATATATAATATATGGTGAAAACTGTTTTGATATAAACAAGAAAAGTTTCCGCGATTGCTAAGACACTTCTAAATGCTCTATGGAAATTACATGCATTTATGTAAATTTGAAATTTGCATCTGAAGTTCGCCGGAAAATTGGGTTAATTGACAGAAATGTGAAACAAAAATTTTATAACTGCTGTTCCACTCAAAATATCACTTCAGTTTATTCCTTCCAGTGCCGAGAATTATACGTTAGTTTCAGATTTTATAAATTCTGCTTCTAAACGTTCAATGAGTTTTTCTGATGCATATATTTTTAATATAATTAAAATCAGCGTTCACTATATTTCTATATTTCTCAAATTCAAGAAAAATCAGATAGAACCGAAAAAATTCAAAGTTAACCAATTTTGAAGGATGAATATTCTTGTTTTGAGATAGCAATGAATATTGTATCGATTTATATCAGCTTGAACTTCGAAGTCTTTAATGTTGAATTTTTAAAATTTTCTTTTCGTTATGTTTCATGATACTTAATTAATCTGTCGCAATACTTTTTTCTGCAAGGAAGGTATATTTTAGTAAGAAAGAAAAATCATACCTCATACATACTATATACTACTCGATCATTTCAAATCATTTTTGAAATTTTTTTATTTGCTTAATTTATGCATGGTCTATTTTTAGGTACTAATGAGAAATCATAATTTCAAGAATAAAATTTCTGAAGCAAAAGTTTCCCCTCCACTGGAGAAAATGCAAGCTTGTGGAGTTCAAACTAGGGTATTTAATTGAGAAATGTTGAGATTAGTGTCAGTGCATGTTTTAAGTAAAAATGTTTTTCATCAATCTCTACAACTCTATTCCAAACTTTTTCTCTCGTTACCATATAGTTCACTAGAAACAATTCAAATTGAGTTAGCAAGAAGGCGAACAATTTAAATCACACGAATAGCAATTAACTTCCTTCCTTAACTTTTCTAACCGATATAATCTTTTTTCTCTTATTCACAAACGGACAAAAAAACTTTTGCCAACGGAAAAATATAAAGAGGACACTGCAAATTTATCATTAATCACGTGAAGCAATAAAAATTCAGTGGAGAATTTTTCTATTTATAAATCAAGTGATGAACATTTAATTTAGAGAGTAGAGAAAAATATCGGTTGAGTGGAGCGGAAAAATAAAGGAATGTTCCAGACGAAATGACAATTAAGTTTTTCTCAAACTGTAAAAACAATTATTTAACATTCTCACACCTTAAAATTGGTTCAGATTGAGTTCAGCAAAATTTAAGCAGATTTAAGCAAAATTAGTGTGAAAGACCTCATTATCTGAATTTCAGAATTGATTTTTAATTCAGGCTCTTACATATAAAATCTAAATTGGTTTAAATCCAGATAAATAGTGGATTTAGATCAAACCAAGAAAGAGTAACAATTTTAAGTTATGAATTAGTTCAGCACGAATTTTTCATGGACATCAATTTTTAATAATCATCCCTTAATCTTACAAAAATTCAAGAAATGTCTTTGTAAATTTAGCGATTTTCTTTCCCCTGAAAAAAGTTCTGGGGAGAAATATTATTCAGGGCACAACTTAGTGAGAGTAATAATAATATATTGAATGAGTCTTCTGAAATAATATTAGAAAATTGCTCCCAATCATTTGCATCTCGTTCGACACGAACCCTTTTCAGTAAAAAGCTTTTGATAAAAATCGCAAAATCGTAACTACTTCTACAGGCCGATGACCGACTGAACACGCAAGTGTCAAGATTGGATAAAGTCGATACCAAAAACTATACTTCTGAAATTGTGTTTTTCATTCTTTAATATTTCCATTGAACGATACTCTCCTTCTTTATTTATGCTCTATACATACTAATTTACAGTACTGTTCAGAAGTATGAGGACACTTACAAAACTAGCGATTAAAAACATACATTCACTACTCGCATGATATGTTCAGAAAAAAAGTGAGACAGAATAATTTATAAAAAACTTTGGCAAGGTTATGAAATTCCGCGTTAAATGAGGCCTGTTCGAAATATTTTTTATGAATAGAGGCAAAAAGGAGGAGGATAGTATGAGGATAACTAAATAAGTAGCGATTGAAAACATGCACTCACTTCTCGCATAATACGTTCAGAACAAATTAAGATAGAATAATTTGTAAAAAAGTTCGGGGACGGTTACTGAATTTTGCGTCAAATAAGCCCTGTTTCAAGTATTTTTTATGTTTAGGGACAGAACAGAAGACAGTATGAGAACACCTACAAAACTAGCGATTAAAAACATGCATTCACTTCTCGAATGATATGTTAGAAATAAGATGAGATAGAATAGTTTATAAAAAAAAGCCTACCAACTATTTCTCACATATCGACTCAACCACTTTTCTCACTTTTAGATGCTCGCGATGTTGCCCTGGACTTCCGTTTCCTCTTAACCATCGTATACTACCTGCTGTACTTCGACTCCAAGATTTTTTCCATATATCCTCTTCTTGCCTTTCTCTCATTTCTTCCCCTATTCCCTGCAATTCCCTACCCCTAATTTGTATACCATATTCAAACCTCATTTTGCGACTCTTTTCCTCGCATTTTGATCGTGCCACGTTACCCCTCCTCTCTTTGTCCATAATCTCCCGAGTACACGCTTCTACAATCTTGCTTCTCACCCCCTTTTATAGTTTCTCTCAAAAATTCCAGGATGTTTTTAGTTGCCTGACCACAATTTTCTACGGTCCTATTTCTTCCCTCAGCATGTAACCTGGGCAGCTCCAGCTCACTCCCATAACCTATCTCAGAAATCTGGCATACAGACTTTCCACACTCTTAAATTCCAATCTCATTCTCACCGGCAGCTCGTTTCCTCGTCCTGCTGACCTTGAACATGGTCAGGTACAAAACGCCTATTCCCTACCTCTTAGGCAAGGAGTATCGAGTCAGCCTATCCACGAGAGAGGGATGGGCTGACGGCGAAGAATATTTGCCTGGTGATGGGGAGAACTGGTTCCCAGATGGTTCCAAGAACAAGGAAAAAGCAGGGGCCGGTGTCTATCGTAAGAAGAGCGGAATGGGCTTCACAATCCCGATGGGGTCCCAAGCCACAGTCCTAAAAACTGAGATCATGGCCATGCTCCAGTCAGCCTATAAGAAACAGTAGTATGGCAATAGAAGAAATATCCGCACTTCTCAAACAGCAGGAATGCTATAGTGGCCCTGAATGGAACAACGACTACATCCTTAGAGGTAATGAGATCTCGGACAGGCTAGAAAAACTAGCAGTAAAAGAAAACTTTCCTAGTCCCGAACCAGTCGTAGGCATATTCAGTAGGTTGGTCACTGAAGAAATAAACAATTGGCTGACCGAGGAACATCAGAAGGAGTGAAATAAGGCCGCTGGATGTAGACAGTCCAAAACACTTATGGGTTTAAATTTAAACTTTAAACGAGCTGCGGAACTACGCGAACTCGGTAGAAATGAAGTCAAGGTCCTAACAAAAATGTTTATAATTCATGAAAACCTCAACTGTCACAGATATAAAATAGGGCTTGCAGATAGCTCCCTCTGTCGCCTGTGCGGAAAGGATGATGAGACAGCTATTCACAACCTTTGTCACTGACCCGCGATTGCGGGAAAGCGCATGACACTCATGGGCAGCAACTGCATCAGTGAGTCATACATATCTGCCAAGAGCGTGGCTGCGGTCCTCTCCGTATGGAGAGGGCTTTGGGGTCATGCGTAGGCCTACAAGGGGACGCGACGAGATTACCCAAGCGTCAGGGGTTATTTTGGTCTCAAGCCTAACAATAAGAATAATACTCTTCGAACGCTCTCATCATCACACTCATCCCTCCTTCATCATCCGCGATGAGAACTACATCGCCTGCATATGCTAGTGAATACAGTTTATCTGTTCCCAATATTGTCCCCTCTTCTCCATTTCTCTTTATCTTCTCCACCAAGTCTGCCAATAGGACACTGAACAGAAGTGGGCTTAAAGGGTACCCGTGCTACTCGCTTCCTCTTCTTCCACCACAAGTTCCTATTGACTAGAAAATTGAGCACGTAAATGTTATCTGTGGTCCGTAGAGAAGTCCAGAAAAAACCAAAACCCGAATTTTCTTTGGGATAGCATGGGGGAAGCCCCCATTTTTACAAATGTGAAGCTGGAAGGCTCACATTTCATTAAAAGGAGTGCAAATTACATGGACTTCTTAAAATTACTTCGTCGCATATGACGTATGCATTGCTTTGGATTATGACCCCCCTTCAACCCTTTCCAGCATGCCCCAACAACCACTCTCTAAACGAGGATCAGGTATTTTACGGTATATTGGTAAAATACTACATTTGTGTATTTTTTTATCACAGATAATTTTTAATGGGTAAATTAAAAAGTTTCATGTATTTTTTATTAGTTATTAATTGTTTAAACAATTTTCATTTGTTTAGACAATTCTTTCTTCACATTTTATCGCAAATTATCAGAAACGTCACAACGGGATAAGTTAATAAGGGAATATGAAAAATCAGAACACTTGATTTAATCTGTTATTAATTGTGTAACTAATTTTTTGTTGCTTAAATGTAACTTTTGACTGAAGTAAGGCAGAAACATGTTGTTTTTGGAAATATTTTCAACAAACTTCATATAATTCTGGTATGTTTTGTATTTTCATCACTTACCCATCATTGTTTAAACAATTTCTGTTTGTTTAAACATTTTTTTTCACAAATTATCAAAAATCTGCACCTCAAAATAAGATGAACTATTTACTTTCAATCGAAAATCAACATAAATGATTACCTAATTAGTTCATGTTTTTCAGAAAGAGCAAAAATTTGGTCTGGTTTGTCGAAAAAATTATTGACACAAATGAAGATTGTTTTGAAAAATGAGAAGTGTTAATATAAGAGGAGCTAATAAAATTTGTTTGAAAATTTTTTAAAAATACATTTTTCTGCACCATTCCAGTCAAAATTTACATTTCAACAAAGAAACATTATTTAAACAATTAACAACAAATTGAATCTATTCTTTTGATCTTTGATCTAAGCCGATTAGTTCATGTTACTCAAAAAGGTGTAAATTTGAGATATTTTGTCGAAAAAAATTACTTAAACAAAATTGTTCAAACAATCAAAAGCAGATTGAATCCTCCGTTCTTAATTCTTGTATTACCTGAATAGCTCATATCGTTGTTAACATTTTGTGTAAAAATGTGAAAAAATACTTGTTTAAACAATTATTATTTCATGCACCTTACCTGCTCCCTCTGTCTTTTTCACTTAATATTCTCTCGTGATCTCTTTTTGTCCTGTTGCGTTTCCATTTCTCCGTTCCTCAATTTTCTTACACTTTCCTTCATCCTGACTTTAATTCCCATGCATTCCTCGTCCCACCAGCCTCTTCAACACCCTTCCCCATCTCTTTTCGGTCTCACCTCCTCCCTTACCTCATCAATCACTTTCCTTTCAATTTTCTTTCCTCTACTCCTTTCTTCTTCCCTCACCGCGCTTAGGTCCTCCACATCTCAATGTCGCAATCACAGAAAAGTGCTCGGAGCCTATAATTGATAAATGATGACAAAAAGAAGGAGGACAGTATGAGAACACCTTCAAAACTAGGGATAAAAAATATGGTCTAACTTCTCCTATGATATGTTCGGAACAAAATGAGATAGAATAATTTATAAAAAAAGTGTTGGAAAAGTTATTAAATTCTTCATCAAATGAGCCCTGTTTGAAGTATTTTTGATGAATAGAGACCGAGCGTTCACGTTTTAATTAATAATTCTGATTAATTGAATTCAAATACACTTAATTAAAAAGTAAAATCGGTGATTTTGTTTCATTGTTTCAGATGATGAATATGGCCAAAAATGCGTGTCTGTGATGATCGATGGTCAGGAGACAGAACTTGAAATAATTGATCACCCTGCTTCGGAAATGTCGGTAAGCAAAATACTCGTATATTGAAATGATTTAAATAATAAAAAATTAGTTGAATTTCAATTTATTATTTAATTTTTTTTAATAATTAGAATTTCCAAAGCCATTGGATGTTTTTTGTGTGTGATCAAATTTTTCCAACTATCGGAAATTAACAATTAAGAATCACGTAGAGAAAGTCCAAGGCGATTCTGATTAATTTGAACGTCCTGTTATTACCTTTTAACAAGTTACTGAATGATCAGTGATGAAAAAATTGAACTCTGAATTGAAGATAATAAATCAATTACAGCCCTCAGAGTTTTATCCCATTGAATCAAACTCCATTTATGAACAGCACTAATAATTATTGGGTATTGATTTTGCCGTTGGATTAATTAGGAATGCATGTTGTACAGAATGTAATAAGACCAAAGTGTGGGAAATTATTTACCATGAAAACTATTCTAGACGGTGAAAATAGCGGATATAATATTTTATAAAAAATATTAATTTTTTCGGCTGTACTTGACAAAAAACTTCATTACTCATTTGTTTTTATAAACTGCCTAATATACAATCCAATAATTCCATTTCATTTTATTTTATTTTATTTTATTTCACCAGTCCTTAGACATAATGTATCCTCTTAGAGTCTACATAACTTCCCTTCCTTTACATTTTTATCACATCCTTTTTACATCGCTTATACTAACGTATTCGCTAATTTAATGCATATAATTTATAATTATTAAGAGTTTATCCTACTTCATCTTACTTAATTTTACTGTACAATTTCAGCTACCCTTATGCTTTTATGTGACTTTCGTTCCCCTTTTCTACTCCTTTCCTCTCCACTCATGCTTTCAATACTCTCTCCCCGACACTCATCTACATTCTCTCTTTCTCCTTCTTCAACTTCTTCCGCTTTTTCTACCTCCTTAATCCATTCTTCTCCTAGTCCATCATCACCTGAAATTTTCTTAACGTTCTCCTGCCATTCTCTTCTCTACTCATTTCCTCTCACACAACCATTCCATACATGCTCACGTGTCTTCTCCATCCATTCACATACTCTGTATTTCCTCTTCTCATCCTTTTCCCACATCCTTTTTCTACATTGCTTTTTATACTTCATTTGGCAGTCTCCATCTAGCTATTGTTGTCCATCTCTTCCCCTCATCCTCTTTCCAGATATTTTGGCAATCCTTCTCTTGTTATCACCTTATACCATTTATTATATCTGGATTTCCCTATCCTCCCCATCTATCTATTACCTGTCCTTCTCTATCTCTTTTTTCCAATTCCTCGTGGTCTATATTTTCTTCTAATATCCCTCGATCTCTAAAAAAACTCTTTTCTTCTTCCCATCCCGTTAACTCTACGGCCCTCTTTTTTCCACCACTTTGTAACATTTTATCGCTAACTCCCCTTCCTTTCCCTCTCATAGTTTCTCTTCGAATTTCCACGCCCTCTTTCCCGCCCTTGTTTTCAATTTAACCCTTTGAGCCTCTTCTCTTACCATATAACCCGGAGTTCTCCAGTCTACCCCTAATGTCCATCTAATATACCTCTCTTTCAACTTCTCTATCTCCTTTATCTCCTTCCAGCCCTCCCTCTACCCCATAGCCTGATACCAGCCATATTCCAATCTTTTTTAAACCTTTTTTTTCCTATTCCATATATCTGCTTCACTACCTCTGCCGCTTTCTTAATCCTTTTCCCAATATGCGTCCCATGTTCCTCATTCTGCATGCTAAGACCGAAATATTTAAATTTCTTTAATTCCTCTAACTTTTCACCTTTCCATCTCGCTGTCCATTTTTTCTTTCTCTCAGCCTCCTTCCTAAACCACATTACCTTTGTTTTATCAGTATTAAGCTCAGTGTATCTATTTTTCCTTCCCGTGGTCTTACTATTTCCCGTCTTTTTCCCTTCATCTCCTCTTCCAAATCTGAAATTAATATATTAAACAGGAGCGATAGAGGACAACCCTGCCTTACACATCTAGCTAATCAAAAACTATCTCCTATTTGTTCTCTCACCCTGACGTCACTTCTTATCTTTCTAAAGGTCTCTGCTACTCTCTTTTTTAAACCTTCTCTTATCACCTTTTTCTCCATAGCTTTATCTATCTCTTCCCTGTCCAGTATGTCAGACGCTACCCTCAAATCCACGAACATTGCTGTCATGTCTCCTGTCTCTCTTTTGAGCCCTTCATTTATAATATAATTTAGCACATAAATATTATCTATCACTCCCATACCTTTCCGAAATCCTGTCTGATTCGGTGAAATTATATTTTTTTTCTCTACTTTTTTCTTAGTATCTCTGTTACTATTGTCACATATATCTTATATAATATCGGCATCAACGTCACCCCTCTATAGTTTTTAACCCCTTTCCCTTTTTGCACTATTGGTACCGCTTTCCCTTATTTTCATATTTCTGGCCAACCCTCCCCTCTCTATACCGTGTTTCACATTATCAATGTCCACTCTTTCAGTTCCTTCCCCCCATGTTTCCAAACTTTATTCAAGATTTCATCTATACCTGCTGCCTTTCCCTCTTTCAATGACCCTATCGACTCGTGTGAATGTAACCTTCTTCCTCATTCCCCTCTCCAGACAGGTAAAGAGTTTTATTTATTTAAAGTGAAAATTAGGGTGAGTGGATAGCAAAAGTGTGTAGAAAAGATTGGTGAGTGAAAGATTATATGGTATAAATAAAGGGAGAGAAGAGGTAAGGATATTCTTTCAGGAATTGAGACTGATTTGGTTGGGCGATAAGGTTAGGTTTAGGTTGGAATTAGAAGCAGGGTGGGGAGATCGGGGTAGTCGATGGTATCCGAGCAGTAGAACAGTGTGAGGAGGAGACTGTGTGACGTACGGTAACAGGGTTAGGTAGCAGGTCACAGTGGGTAGAGGATACGAGTACATGGATAGAAGCCAAAAGGTGCCTGTGGACAAATCAATTTTCAGCCCAAAATTTTCATCCAATTTGCAATCCAAATCGGTTAAAACTTGATCAGATTCAATCCGAACTTCCAATCTGAATTAATGCGAAGCAATCCTAACCAAATTTTCAATCCGACTCGATTCGAATCAATCCGTACTCAGATTGATCTAAACCGATTTTCAATCCGAATAAATCCGGTTCAATCCGGACTTGGATTCATTCGAATTGAAAATTCAGTATATATCAATCCGAACTCGGATTGATTCGGATTCATCGGGATTGTATATTGGTTCTGATTGGTTCAAATTGGTTCTGATTGGATGTTCGGATTTGATCAGTTTGCTTCGGATTGGTTCGGATTCAGATTTCGGAATGATTCGGAATGAATTCCTATCCGAAAATTTCGCTAGTGCAGTGAAAGATGTATAATTGATTCCTCTCAAAGGAAGAAAAACTTATCCACTGAAAAATGATTGAATTTGCATAAACAATAGATAATTCATGTTTAACTTCTTCTAATTTGAATTAAATCACTTACATTTCTTTCAAAAAATATTAGCCCAAAGTACTTCATCATCGCAAATAGGGGAGATATAAGTTCTGTTCACTAATTTGCTTACAACTATCTGAAAAAAAAATTTTATGCAAATAAAACTCTTAAAAGTAATTTATGATGGGTTCCTGTCTCAAAGGTGACCATTTCTGGTCAAATAAAAAAATTTGCGAAAAACATAGCAGCAATAAAAAAACAAAACAAAATTTTTAACGCTTTGTTTGTTGAATACAAAATTTCTGGAACAATTTTTGTTAAGTGTGCTTTGTTTTGATGATGCAGAATTTGATCAGCTTTCATCTTAAACGAAAAACTTGCAAATTAGATGAAAATTGTGGGCTGAAAATTTGTTTGTCAACAGGCACCTTTTCGGCTCCACTGTGAGGCGCACAGTGGGGCAAAAAAAATATCTCTGGACCAATTGATATGCAGAAGCGGTTTGAGAACCGATTTGAACTTTCTTTTAAATTGAAGCTAATAAAATTCCGTGGGGATCGGTTCGGGCCAATTTTTAAAAAAGTTTTTAGTTTTTTTTTATTCAATAACAAAAATGGAAAACAAATTTTTTTCTAGAAGAGTACCGGTTTTCAAAAAATTCTAAGATTCAATCCAAAATACCTAGAATCAATGAAGCACCTAGCCACAAAAGTTGTCTGATAGCTCAGAAAGTGTTTAAAAATTTATTGAATTTGTTATAAACAAATAAGTGACTGAAAATGGATTCATGGGGATTGGCAGTGATTCATGAATTGATTTACACTAAATTTGAACAATTTATAGATAAAAACCGTTTTTTAATAGATTTCATGAAATCTGATAAATAAATTGTTAGTTTATAAACAAATTTAATGCACAATTATTCATAGCAGGTAGTTATGTTGAAATAAATCAAGTTTTTTTTATTGAATCGGCCAAGAATTATACAAAAATGCCACAGAATTATCAGATTTTTTCATCCAATAACAACTGATGATTGTTTAAACAAATTTAATTAACAAATGCCCTGTCTGGCTATTTTTAGAGGTAGAAACTTGGTTTTTTCAACGTCATGAAGTGTAAATAACTAATTTCTAAGCTTTTAGGGAGCTCATATGACAGTGAACAATTTTCATTGTTAACAGCAATTGTTTAAATGAATTTTTATCATCTTAGGCATTTTTTAAGAGAAGAATTGCATTTCTTCAAGGTATTAGCAGACTGTTATTTAGTAATGGCACTGTGCTATCGGTCGATAACAATTGATAAATGTTTAAACAAAATTATTAACAAGTGCATTTTTCGGCTATTTTTGAAAGTAAAAAGTTGGGTATTTCAACATAACCAACTGTTAATTACTAATTTTTCAACATTTTTTATAAATATCGATAACGATCCACTATTGTTATTGTCACTGATAATTTTGTAGACAAATTTTTGTCCTTTCATATATTTGTAAACAAAAAATTCCGTGTTTCTTAGGGATATTTAAAGTTAACGTAACCGTCAATCACTGACGCTAACTTCAGAACAAAAACCGGCACTCACTCGTTCTGTATCCCCGCCTTTACGTGTTTCTTCCTAAAACAAATGAACATGGGCACCACATGGCGCTTACCTCACAGCGTGCATTTTCGCGTCACGTTGAATTTGTTTTCACTTGTGGTCACTTTGATTTAGTATCTCTCACTGTGCTTTCACGATTTCTTTTCCTGTATTTCTCGTACTATTACTTGTTCACGTACTCTTAGGCGCACAAAAATATCTTTTGTTTATTTCGTTGTGTTTTGGTTTGCTTTATTTGTTGCGAGCATAGCCGTTCTCACGAAGTGTTAATTATAGGTTAGTTTCTCTTACTGGATGTACCATAGAGTTCAATTCTCACGTTACTTGAAATTTCTTAGGATTAAGATATTCTGTAATAAAACAAAGAGCTTCGAAGAATGCTCTGACAAAACCAAGAAAAGAAGAATTGAGGCTATTAAACAGTCAGTTTCTGGAGATGGAATTGATTTGTTTTCCAATTCACAGACTTTGGACAACAGGACTGCGATTGAAATTATTAAGAAAGGTATTGAAAATGACACGATAAATGTTAAATCAGCAGTCGAAAGTGAGAAAGCAATTTCATTCACTAGTGACGAGACTTTTGCACTTCTTGTTGATTTAAAATTGACAAAATATAAGTACCAACTTTCAAGGAATCTCTTAAAGGACAAAAACGCAGATATCCTTCTTCCTTACAAACAGGTTACGAATGCAAAAGCAATTGTTATCCACCAAGTACTGCAATACAGATTACTGAAACAGGAGCCACAATTCGATTGCAAGACCTTTCAGATCATACTGCTGCGAGATTGTTAAAAGTTGAAGACGTAAAAGCTGAAAATGTGAAGCAATTAAAATTGATAACAGAATATGGCGGTGATGGCACTTCCGGATTTAACGCTTACACGCAACTGTTCGAAGATCCTGAAAATTCTGATGAAAATCTCTTTTTCATGTCCTTGGTTCCTCTTCATCTTGAATGCTTAACAGATCCATCATCGCCAGTAATTTGAGAAAATTCTCGACCTTGTTCGCCAAAAAATTGTGTGCCAATAATGTTTGAGTATGCTAAAGAATCAAAATCCGAAATTTCACTGGAATTTGGCAATATTGACAAGCAAATGAAAAGACTGAAACTAAGCAAAGTCGAAAATCATGGTTTCGTTTATTTTGTAGAGCACGAAATAATTGGCACAATGCTTGATGGCAAAGTATGTCTACATCTCACTGGAACATCATCTGCCGCGAATCGTACTATCCGTCATACAAACCCGAATGAGATGAATAATTAAAAGCAAGTCCTGAAAAGAGAAGAAAATAAAGAGGCTTTTAAGTTCGGATTACAAGTCTTGCATACATGGATTAGGCTAATGGAATGCGTTTTGAACATTAGCTATCGGTTGCTGATTAAATTCGAGGCTTGTAAAACAGACGTAGACAAAGAAGTTCGCGATACCAGGAAATAACAAATAAAAAGAGAAATCGATCAAATCTTGGCCTAATTGTACACACCCCAAAACAAGGTGCTGGCTCTTCCAATGATGAAAACACAGCCAGAAAGTTCTTTGAAAATTATGAGACGGTTTCCAAAATTACTGGCTTCGATGTAGAACTTTTAAAAAACTTTTACCTACTGTTACAAGTTTAATCATTTGGTAAAGCCATCGATACAAGTGAGTTTCGCGAACATTGTCTAAAAACAGCAGACTTGTATGTACAAAAATACAGTTGGTACTTCATGCCACATCAATGCATGTTCTAATTCATGGTTCGAAGATAATCGATTCCCTCGTTGTCCCGATCGGTCTATCGTCAGAAGAGGCACAGAAAGCTGAGAATAAAGAATTTAAAAGATGGAGGGAAAACAATACCAGAAAAAGCAGTCGTATTGACACAAACACTGATTTACTACATTACTTCTTATTCTCCGCTGATATTTACATAACCAGTTTCAGAACAGAGTTTGTAAAGGCAGAAAGACCATTGCTTCCAGAAGCTGCAGCAATGCTTCTTGAAATTACTTAGTGTGTATAACGTATCTGTCCAGCAGTGCAAAATTTAATCATTTGTTTAGAAAATCATAGTTTGTTATCAAATAATAGCAAGGAATTATGTCTAAGTAATTGTCTATATATTTCACAAGGAAAACTGAAGTTTTTGATTACAAATATATGAGAGGATAAAAAATTGTGTAGCAAATTAATAATGAGAATAACAATAGTGGATCGTTATCGAGATTTATAAAAGAAAGTTTTGAAATTAGTAATTAACAGTTGGCTGTGTTTAAAAAACCAAATATTTACCTTCAAAAACAGCCAGGTAGTGCATTTGTTGATTAGATTTGTTTGAACAATCATCAGTTGTTATTGGATGAATAAATCTGATAATTTTGTGACATTTCCGTATAATTTTTGGCCGATTCAACAGAAAAAACTTGATTTATTTCCACATAACTACCTGCTTTAAATAATTGTTTATTAAATTTGTTTATGAAATAATTATTTATTTATTATATTTCATGAATTTAATCAAAAAGCGGTTTTTGTCTATGAATTGTTCAAATTTAGTGCAAATCAATTCACGCATCACTGCCAATCCCCATGAATCTATTTTTACTCACTTATTTGTTTATAACAAATTTAATGAATTTTCAAACAATTTCTGAGGTATCAGGCGGATTTCCTGGATAGTTGCTTCATCGATTCTAGATATTTTGAATTGAATCTAAGTATTTTTCGAAAACCAGTACTCTTCTGAAAAAAAAAAAATTTCCATTTTTGTTATGGAAAAAAAATTGAAAACTTTTTTGAAAATTGTCCCTGACCGATTTATGCTAAATTTTATTAGCTTTTATCGAAAAAAAACGTTTAAATCAGTTCTCACACCGCTTCTGAATATCAATTTGTCCAAAGACATTTTTTTTCCTCCACTGTGAGGCGGGGCGGTCAATGCAGGCAGAGAAGGAAGGAATTCGGATTCGTTTGAATCGGATTAATGAATAACGGAGAGAGCGACAGCAAGGACGAAAAGGATTCAGATCAGGAAGTCTTTTGTACGCCGAAAGAGGAAAAAAGCGAGATGAAGGCAAGAGAAAAGTATAGGAAAATACCATATTGGAAAGGGAGAGATTGAGGACCAAGAGTGTGGAATCGATCGAGGGATTCATTAAAAGGAAGAGAAGGGAAAGGAGAAACAGTGAAGATCAGGAAGAAATAGGGGAAAGCAAAATATAAGTTTTTAAGTAATCATGAGATGAGTAAGGGAAAAGATGAAATCGGCTGAGGTTAGAGGTCCGATGGAAGAGAAAAATTTGAAAAAAATACGGAAAATGATTATAGAACTAGCGGACATGAAGAAAAAAGGCAGGAGGAAAGAGGAAAAGAAATAAAGCAAGAAATTAGGCGAAAAATGGCTGAACTTATAAAAGATATAAGAAAACGGGAAGAAGTCAGGGAAAATTTGGAGAAAAGGATCCAGAGACTGGAAGAAAGACTAGAAATGGAGAACAAGCCTAATGACATAGTGGAGGAGTGGAACAGAAGGATGGTGAAAATAGAAAGCTTGAACCAGGAGCTTGAATTGGAGGGGTGGGGAGATCGGGAATGAGAAAAAGAAAAGGTTCAGAAAAATAGCGAGAAGAATGGAAAGGAAAGAGAGGAAAGAAGATAGAATAGAGTGATGAAGGTTTTAAGATTAGAGGGGTAGGAATTGAAAGAAGGTGTGTGAGAAATGCTAAAGAGGATAGATGCGGAGATAGAGGTAGAGGAAGTGGGAAGTGTAGAAAGTAAAAGGGGGAGAAGAGAGCAAATGGCGCTAGTAAAATTAAAGAATGAGGAACATAAGAGGGAGGTGATGACAAAAAAGGCGTTATATGGAAGTGCGGAGAGAATAGAGGATGGTTTGACGTAAAAAGAAAAGGAATGTGCAGTATGAGTGAATAAAAATAGCAGAAGAGGAAAGGAAGAAGGAAAAAAGGACATGTGATAAATATAGGAGAATACAGATAGAAAATATATTGTGGGATTAGGACAAAGAGAGGGAGAATTTAGTAGGTGAGAAAGGAACAGAAGGGAGGAAAATGAGAGACAGTGGGAAAGAAAAGGGGATGAGAAATGAAACAAGGGAAGAATGTAGGATATGCTACTGAAATGTAGCTGGCTTAAAATTAGAGGATAAGGAGTTGATGAAAAATTTAGGGCAATGGGAGGTCATGGTGATGATGGAAACGTGGCTAGATGAGAATGGGTGGGAGAGAGTGAAGGGAAGGCTACCGAGGGGATACAGGTGGGAATAAGGGGTAATTTGATAGGGAATAAATAAGATAGGAATGAGCTTCGGAACAAAAAGTAGATATATGTGAATGGTGATATTGAGGGGAAAAGAGAGGACTTGAGAGAATTAATGGAAGGAAAAGAAGAAGGGGTGAAACTAATCATAAGAGAAGATTCAAGTGCAAGAACAGGAGAAGGAGGAAAATAAGAATGGAGAGAACAAAGGGGAGGAATTCCCAAGGCAAAGTAGTGATTGGAGAGGCAAAGAAATTACTGAATAGATTGGAATTAGGATAGTTTATCTTATACGGGAATAAAGAGAGAGATGAGAAAGGAGGGTACACGCATAGGGGGGGGGGGGGAGAACCAGGAATAGACTATTTTATTGTTGATGAACAGGTAAGGGAGAATATAAGGAGGCTAGACATGGAGGAGCACGTAGATTCGGATCATCTTTCACTAATAGTAACAGTAGAGATGACCCAATGACCCACATCACCATCCTGAGGACGTCGTAAACACATCCCTAAGACGTCCATGTCAGTGCAATTGATGTCCCAAAGATGTCTGAGGTCTTAAGGACGTCTTTTGGACATAAGTCGTCTGTAAGATATCAATTGGACGGACATGGATGACCTAAAGATGTCTTTAGGACGTTCTCAGGATGACGATGTCTTTCAGCCCATTAGGGAGGAAGAGAGATGAACGGAAAACAGCCAAAGAAATAAGAAACAAAAAAGAGTAGAAAAAGGTGATTGGTCAATTTAGGGAAAAGGTAAAGATGGTGAAAATGGGAGAGAAAAATGTAAACAAAGAGGTGGAAACAGTAATGGGAAGAGTAAAAAGCATATTAGAGGATACTGTTAAGAAAGAAGTTAGTGAAAAAGGAATTAAAAGAATTGAGAAACGGGAAGAATATAAAAGAAAGAAGAAAGAGTATAATAAGGTATGTGATAGAAGAAAAGAGAAGAAAAGAATAAAAAGTTTTAGGAGGAGGCAGAAAAGGCTAGCTCAGAGGAAGAAGTATGAAAACTAATAAAGAGAAAGAGGAAAAAAAGGAAAATAGCTTATCAAGAGATTGAAATATTAGAATGTTTAGAAATAAAAGGGGAAGGAATTGAAGGAGTGGGCGTGGATAATAATTTATTTTAATTTAATTCAATTTATTTTATTTTATTTTATTTTTACTTGTACAAAACAAGTTATTTTCATTTCTTCTCTTATTAAACATTTCAGGTCGAGACCTTCTGCTCTACATACAACCCAGACGTATTTGTCGTTGTCTATTCCGTGGTTGACAGAAAAAGTTTGAAGTTTGCGGAGGAAGCCCTACTGCATTTGTGGAAAAGTGACTATATGGCTTGTCATGGTGTCATACTCGCAGGAAATAAAGTTGACCTCGAAAGGAAACGGGAAGTTCCAGCCATGAGTGAGTTATTCATGAGCGTCATTTATAATTATAATTTATTGATAAAGTAATAACAAATAACGTTAGTATTCACTTTATAAAGAAAGCAATCAGCTTATTCGACACTGTAAACATTTTGCTTGGAAGTAATCGGCTAATACAAATAAAACTTATTTCCAAAATAGGGAAGGGTAGTATATTGGATACGAGTATATACTAGATAATGCGCATTTTTTCATAGTAGGAATTAAATTAATGAACTTTTATAATTCTTTACGATATGTAATTTGATCATACTTCTTGAATTATTAATTCCTATTATCAAGTATGTAACAGCCTCCCCTAATTAAACTTGATAAGATGAGATATGTCTTCTCATCAAATTTAATTAGAAGATGGTGGTACATAGTGGATAACGAGCATTTTTTCATAATAAGAATGAAATTAATGAACGTTAGTTATTGTTTACGAAAAGTATATTGATTGTATGTAGAGGTGGGATTATATTGACCCTCAATCGTAAAATTATTTTGTAATTTTTGGTAATCGAATTGGCTTTAGGGTCCAATAATTGAATACAATTTTAAATTGCTTCAGACGTTTCGGCACACGATAGTGGCCGAAAAAAATTTTATTTCTTATATGTTTTATAAGAA